>MJUT01012362.1:252925-270544 GCA_002080005.1 Gigantidas platifrons | reverse complement strand
CTGACATTCTTTTAAGAAATGTGATTTTGGACTGTAAAGATAAAGATGACTTGGATAAAAAAGAAAGTAAATTAAATGGTAAAAATTTGGAAAATTTTGTGAAATTAGTTCAAGATTGTGGTGCATCTTTTTTTATTTGGACACAGAAAGGTAATAATGAACTTGATTGGACAAGTCTTTCAGGGTCTGACAAGTTAAAACTTTTAAAAAATCTTCCTGAAAAACTTGAACTTGGTGAAGTTTTAAACATAAACACATGTGCAAAAGTTGTACAACTGTGGAAAGATTTTTTTGCATTGTATGTTTTAGTTACAAGTTCAGACAATGATCATTTCACTGGTCAGCAGATTTGTGAAAAACTCAAAGTGTGGTTAGGTGACTTCCTACAACTAGGTGAATTTAGGAAGGGTTATTTTAAACAGAAAGTTACACCTTATATGCATTGTTTTGCCTACCATGTTCCATTTTTCATATCAAAGTATGGCAATTTAAAAAAATTCTCCGCACAAGCAGTAGAAAAAAATAACGATGTTGTCAAGTCAATTCACCAGCGCAAGTCTTCCAAATGGGATGGTCCATTTGAGGCCCTTAAAGTTCGAAAAAGACTTGAATATGCCAATAATGAAAATATTGCTCGCCCTTAAAGGGAATACATAAAACAATCAAACTGGTGGCAATGTGATATATTAACACAAAGAAAAGAAAAAAAAATACAGCAAGAAATTCAAGCTGCCAATATGTGTAATTTAATTGATAATGGTACAGGCATTGACTTGGAAAGTTTGACAGAAGTAGAGTTGCAAAGCATGCTGTCAGACTTGCAAAGTAAAAAAACATGCATAAGAAACAGGCAAAAACTTATCAATGCAATTAAAGAATTGAAATACAACCTATAATTTAAAAGAAAGCATTATTAAAAATTATGTGTTATTGTGTCAATGTAAATTAAATATTGTTTTTTATTCATGAATGGTGCTTTTTAAAATGTTATGTTCTTTGTAAAGTTATTTTTTGTCATTAAGGTTAAAAATGGTCTCGAGTACTCAAGTATATTTATAATGATCTCTCTTTACATACAGGGTATTATATTGTAATTTATTCATGTATATATTTCAGTGCTACTACACTGTATGTCCTTTTAAGTCTGTTATGCTTAAAACATATATGCAATATATTTATAATAAATTATGATGACTTAATATTTTCTTTGTTCTTGTTTGTTTTTAAAGCCGATATAGATTATATATATTCATCAATACAAGAAAATGATTTCCCTGTTGTACAATATTGTTCACACCTGCAGAGCCCACACATGACATTTTAAAATGATTTGATTTTTGGTGTTTAATGCCACTTTTAACAACATCTCAGCTATATCATGGCGACCAGTTTTAGTGGTGGAGGAAGCTGGAGTACCCGGAGAGAACCACCGACCATGGGCAAGCAACTGGTAAACTTTATCACTCACACTTGCGAGTCGAGTGCACCCTTTTTGTAATTTACAAAGCCGGGTGCAAATCCACGCGGTATTGGTGATAGGCTTGTATGAGTTGTTAGATCCACCCGGGCCCCCATGTTGTTCTGTTCCAATTCAAATTAAAGCCAGTCTGTTGGTTATTCACAAATTAAGTTGGGCTTTTAAGTCTTTTCAGCTATATTTTATATATCATACATGAAGAACTCCAAAGCCTTTGGACAAAAAGACTGGTTAACTTTATCAAAAGCATTTAGGTCGTGTGCATATTTTATTTTATATTAAGTAGGATGCGATCTCATTCTGTAATGATGATAGGCTACAGTAATCATGATTTAAGGCCTTGCTACAAAATGCATATATGGGACTGTCAAAAAATCTTTTATGCATCCTTTGTTTGTAGTCTTCATGAAAGTCTCCCTTTATCTTAACAAGGAATTTTGTACTAGCTTCAGATTTTGCTTCTTATCTGCTGGTTGTCCCATCAACAATTAACTTTAACCAAATCTTAGTGTGAGCACACATGCACTTGTTTGTGTAAAAAAATGTACCAGTATACCATATATATTTTTTTTTTTTACAAAAACAAGTGCCTGTGTGTGAGCAGGAATGACAAGCCCCAAGATAGTCAAACCATTATTTGCCAGTGAAGATCAATGAAGAATTATATTTTGTATTTAAAATCATTGTTTATAGCAACAGTGTTTGACCACTTCCGGTCGTGGTCGCCATTTTAGATTTTGTACGTTGTTGCCAAAAAATTGATGAACTTCAAACGTCTAGGGACGAGACAGGATGTAAAATTAAACTGATATAAACGTAACAATTCCACATTTCCACATGTCAACTACTTGCAGGAAGATGCAAAACTATCAATTATTTAACAGGAATCGTGGAATTTTCAATTAAAGTACCTAGGGGTCGAGGCATTTTACATACAAATAACGGTAAAATCGAGGAAAAAATGATGGATTTTACGAAAGTCCAGGGACGCAATTTCCCATCGATTTAAACTGAAAAGATTATTATTTATCGATCAGGTAACTATTACTGATTATCGAGAAAGATGCAAAGTAATCTTAAATTGTGTATTTGACAAGAAATTGTCAATTTTCTAGCGCCTCCCGTAGCTCTCAAGGTTAACATTTTAGTGTATTGTTGACCGGAAGTCACGTCACAAAAGTCACGTGATGTCGCTAATAGTTAGATATGTAACTCTTCCTCCTCAAAATGTTTTTTTTTAAACAATCTAACGGATTCCAGAATCAGCAATGAACACTATCAGCATGCACAGAATGTTTGGAATATATTTGAAATGAGAAACGTAGGAGATTATCATGATCTGTACATGAAAACAGATGTTTTGCTACTTTGTGAAGTATTTGAAAACTTTAGAAATGTCTGTCTTAGACATTGCCAACTGGACCCAACACATTACTTCACCGCACCTGGGTTATCATTCGACGCCATGTTGAAAATGATTATGTGATATTTTTTGTGTTAAAGAGCCCTTGGTATATGTTTTCTTGTTCAAATTTACTTGGATTTCAAGTCTATGTATTTCACTCCTGTGTATATTATGGTACTTATATTATATACAAATACCGACAATAACGTTTTTTTTTATAAGGCGTTTCGTGTTAATACAGCGTCTACCTTTTTTCAATTGCGATACATCCCAATGATTATGTGATATTTTTTGTGTTAGAGAGCCCTTGCTATATATGTTTTCTTGTTCAAATTTTCATAATTACATTACTTCCGTTTTTCATTGAAATGTTACAATATGATTGGTTATGAAGTGGTCACATGATTATTAAAGAGATGTGTCACATCCCAGTGAAACTCAAACCCGAACTTGCACGTGCCTCCATGACGACGTCAGATGTAAACAATGAATGACGTAGTAACTTCCAACAGCAAATAATCTAACACAAATAAAATTCACAACGATTTGATTGATTTTCGATTTTTGGTGTTTAACGCCACTTTCAACAATATTTCAGCTATATCATGGCGAACAGTTTTAGTAATGGAGGAAGCCGGAGAACCACCGACCATGGGCAAGCAACTGGTAAACTTTATCACTTGCGGATGCGAGTCGAGTGCACTTTTTTTGTAATTTACAAAGCCGGGCACGAACACACGCCGTATTGGTGATAGGCTTGTATGAGTTGTTAGATCCAGCGACCTAACTAGTTATTGAGCCACCCCGGCCCCTAACGAAAAAATCAACTATATTAAATTTTGGTGTGATTTAAATATAATTATAAGAATTGAATGCATTCTTTTGGGGGTATGCAAGCGTTGATCGAAGCACATTTTCAACATGAAGCGCGGTATAAAAGCGTTGATCGAAGCACATTTTCAACATCGCGCTTCATGTTGAAAATGTGCTTCGATCAACGCTTTCATACCCCAATCGCTTCATGTTGAAAATGTGCTTCGATCAACGCTGTCATACCCCAATGAAACTTCAAAAGAATGCATTCAGGTCTTAATTGGATTTCAAGTCTGTGTATTTCACTCTTGTGTATATTATGGTACTTATATATACTGGAGAACAATAAATTAAACTCATAATTAGTGTTGTAACTATGTAAATGTCACAGATGTATTCACGATTGACAGAAAATAACATTGTCGTCTTCTGTTCTCTGTAAACATACCGTTGTACATTTATAGTGTATTGAAGCGTAACCGTTATAATAATACACGGTTGTTCAAAAAAGTATCGATGTTTATAAGGAAATTTGCAGCTTTATTACGAACTTTAATAATTATATATGTATATAATCTGTCATAACTTTTATGGTGCATTTACACTGACAAAAACCTTTTTTTAGGGAATGGCGTTCGTGTCTATTTCAGTCATTCTAGAATACATGGACCAATTCGGGGAATAAAACAATACAAAACATGATGTTAGCTGTAGGGATAGGCGATTGAGCAGTCTGTATATCATTTTGAGTTGTTAAAGATTGCACTGTGTCACCACTCTGAGCTCGACACTTCGGATCAGACTGAGTTTGCTTTGTGTTTGAAATTATTCCACTTTCCTGCAATGATGTAATAACTGACTGAGTAATTGTTGGGATTGCTGCTGTTAAAAGCTCATTAAACTGTTTCTGTACTGAGTTTTGAACATTTCTGGCAAGAGGTGTTTGTACTGACTCTCTTGTACTCCTAGTAGCTAGACACCTTGACTTGCATGGTGGAGGATGAGATTCGTCCATATTACTCGCCATCACTGCTTAGCTGAAAAATAAACAATTAGCCTTTTTAATATATCTAGCCATCTTCAGATTTATCGCTTGCATGTGTAGTAGGCTAGGGGGACACATCCCTAATCTACCATCTTTATCTTCACTGGCCGAACAAAAACACGTCTGATGCCATTATCACATTTATTAAACACTCAAATAATACATCACAATCACAAAACGCGGGAAAAAGGGAAGCAACTTACATTTACAAAAACATATATGACCATACAAATATTGATATATAACACATGACACAAAATTAAATTACTGAATGGTTTGTGTTGGGAAGCTTACAACTGCAAGTCAATAAGTAACAGCCTCTTCGTATATGTAAGAACATGATAATCCGTCTTCATGAATAAGTACGAGCGAAGGCAGGGATTATCATGTTCTTACAAACTTAGAACATTGTAAAGTAATCAAGACAATAGAATTTTGCCTTGGAGAACAATGGGGAAAATCCATGGTCTTAATGATTAAGCAAGGCAAAATTCTATTGTCGAGAGTACTTTACTATGTTCTAAATTTTACGAGTATGTAATTAGGGTAGGCAGGATAACAAGAACATTATACAAAATAGAGGTATTGAATTATTCTTAATATGCAGTATCATTCCGTTTATATTTATTTATAAAAGCTAATTACAAAATAACAATAGCAAATTGTTAAATATTATAAAATGCATAAAATTATGTCTGTTTAAATTAGAATGCAGTTGTTATACATGATCAATATATGACAAGTTACGTACATAATATAGTGTGACATTTGACCAATTATCGTACCTGTCAGTATTTAGCCTGTCCAGTAAATATCCACGATCTTAAACCAGTTGTGTCTAACCGGTTGTAAGCACAGTCCAACATTCCAGTAAATATCCACGATCTTAAACCAGTTGTGTCTAACCGGTTGTTAGCACAGTCCAACATTTAACCAGTTTCTGTTTTTAAAAATCCATTTCAATTCCTGTACTAATCCGCTTTGAATACCCGCTTCGCTCACTGTTAAATGAGGTGGTACTGTATGGAACAAAGTATGACGAATATATATCGATGGTGGTGAAATTTCTTGGACAACATCTTAAAAAATGTATAAAACGGTATAAAGATCAGTTATAAAGGTTAAGTTCTCTCAATTCAACTGCCTCTTGACATCTCTTACTCATTTCCTGCCTTTGTATTTTCTCCTTTCCCTCTGCTCATTTCTAAGTACGTCTCGCTCCTGCTGCGTCCCTAACCGATACGGTAACGTACCGTAAATATCTCTAAATGCATAGTTTTTCACTTTCTCCTTTGTGATCAACGGACCTGGCTTACTTCTCTTATGAATGAATGCTACATGACGTTTCACGGACATATAACTGTGGAAGCGGCTGTTACACAATTGTCAGATGTGTATAGTTGTGTGTTCCACGTGAACCTTACTCCAATGGTGAAGATAACTTCTATAGTTCGGGCATCTGTACGTACAGTTTGGTACGTTACACGTGTGCTCAAAAATGTTAAATACTGGTCGCAGTTAGTTGTTAAATTATAAGTATTGGTCGGCATCGACTTCAATTTCAAATTCGTTTTCAGTTGCCATCTGTAATAAACAGCATAATAATAAGAAATAAAATAAATATATACAAAGACTACTATGCCTCCCTGGCCTTATATGGTTAAGACACATAATAAGTAGGCTACATTGTATAATAATTCTGACACGATTATTTGTTAAGAGAGATGTGTTTCAGATGTTTCCAACCATACTAACAAAAACAATGAAATATAAGCATGCACATAATATTAAGACCAGTCAGTGGCAAAAGTCTCGGGAAGAAAGGCTTTATAATATTTTTACGCGAGTTTAGACATGTTAATCCTTTCAGAATTGATGCAAATCTTAGGACGCATGTACCTACTCCTACGTTTTACGCGCGTTTAAATAGTTGTTAGGGAAGTATATAACCCGAGGCTTTACCACTCTATCTGCCCTTGTAACTCGCCGTTCTGTAACGATCAAATCGCGGGTTTGCTGTTCGACTGATAAAATTTACATACCTCGAGTGTGACTGAAAGTAATGAAAAGAACCAATAACTTCCGAATGGTTGTAAAAACGCGCAAAATTTAAATTGTGGGGAAAAAAACAAACAAACATGGAAACTTCAAGAAAAGAAAATTATCATATCAAAAGAAAATATATTTTTGATTTGATTTTTGCTGTTTTAACGCCACTTTCAGCAACATTTCAGCTATATCAGTTTTAGTGGTGGAAGAAGCCGGAGAAAACCACCGACCATGGGCAAGCAACTGTTAAGCTTTATCATTTGCGGGTGCGAGTCGATTGCACCCTTTTTTGTAATATAAAAAGAAAATATAATATCTTGGTAATAAACAGTTACTTGAAGTAGAATCAAAGCATCATATCAAAAGAAAATATCATATATTGGGACTTGCATACAATTTCAACCTATCCCAGAATTTTTTCTTGACTTTCTCATAACGTTCGTCATTTGAAATAAGATGAAGTAGTTCACCATTTCAGTATTGGCCATCACCTAGGCCAGTCCATTTGTGCAGTGTGAAAGCATCTTCATATAGTGTTGTACAAGTTGAACAAGTAAGGGCTACGCGTTTCCCCTTTTCTCGCAAAAATGTAACTGCAGATTTAATGATAAAAGTTTTCCACGTTCCAGCATTACCCGTTAGCAATAAATTGTGACCTGATATAATTGTTTTATATGCATGCTTTTGATGTTCTTCCATGTCCAGATTTCTTACAAACTTGACAAATACGCTACTTTGTGACATCATAATGGCATGTATATCACTTCATTTATTATTATAAAAAATATAATATAAAATCTTGTTATGATTTGAACTTTCGTATGGTCTTATAGTACAGTCTGAAAGCAGGATGTTTTTTTCAGTTAAAAATTGGGCCACTTTAGGACCTTATCGAACACACTCCTTTGCAACAAGATGTCACTGAACCAGAGAAATCTTAGAATTTCAAATGAGTAAATCTGGTTGATATCAAAGGAACAACAGTAAGCATATTTCTAATAATTAATGTTCCATTAAAACATACATTCTACCCAGGACAAACATTAACCGCATAGGTGGTGTAATGGCTAGCGTGCTCGTCTCGCATGCGGGAGATTGGGGTTCGAATAACGGTCGTGTCAAACCAAATACTTTAAAATACAATATACATATAAAACGGTATGGTTACAGCGTACGCAACACGACAATATTATTTTCAGTCGATCTTGAATCACAGGTTAAAATGGCAAACTTCGGGTGAAAACTATAGTAAAAACAGGAAGCTTGAGTTCGCATGAGCGAACTCTCGCTCTCGCAGCAGTCGAACACGGCTTACACCGACTATAGTTGATAATAATGGATGACTTTGGATCCTTGCATTTTCTTATTTGAAATTATGTCTGATGAGGATGAAGTTATTGAGATTGAACTGAAACAATCAACAAACTTTGCATGTTCTAGCATTAACAAGAGGAGTGCCGTACCGAGAGTTAGAACTTATGAACGCGTTTTATGTGAAATGAGAATGTATAGAAATACTAGTGACTTCAAAACTCATTACAGGATTACTTTAGACATGTTTGATGTCGTATTACGTGAACTGCACGGAAAATTAGAACGTCATAACCACGAAGGAGCAGTACATGTTGGGCCAGAGAAACAGCTTCTCGTTTTCTTAAACTTTATGGGAAATCAAGTCAATGAGAGGATGTGGACATTTTTTGGATTATCTATGTCCACTGTAAATGACATAATAAACCGTGTCATGGAAGCTGTGTTGGAGTTGCAATCAAGGGTGAAAAAAATATTATTTATCTTTGTTGAACAAATATATACTAGTACCATAAATTAACACTTTTTAATCTTAATAAATGACATTTAAAACACTGCGGTTGCAAAGGGTAACTAAATTAAAGTGGATCTTCACAATCCAGTCTAAGTCTTCAGGGAAAACTTTATGTCCACAAGCCCGAATAGCATTTGAATAGATTATAATTGACTTGTAAGTACAAATTTACAAGCCTAAAGTAATTTTTACAATCAAAAGCTGTCGACATTGTGCTAAATTCGAAAACTGCTCCCCCACACATAGCTATATTGTGTATATACAGTACTTTTTTTGAGCTATTGCCATCACTTTTCGTCCGTCCGTCCGTCAACATTTCACATTGCAAATTAGGCATATTTTGTACTCTTCGTCCTTTATTTCAAAAACTATAAGAAATAGATGTTAAATTCAAACTGCATACATGTTCAGAATGTTAAGATATAAGAGATAGATGTTAAGTGTAAACTGCAAAAATATGCAGCATCTACCTACCCTGCAATTTTGAAGTAAATCCCATTACATGTGGGCATGTATAGCATACATCGCCTCCTATATTTGTAAACCTGAAAAGACAATGTCAGAACTAATGTCCAAAGCTAGTAATGAGGCTCAAGACAAAGGTGTAGCGGCCAGATTGTATCACATTGGTAATCAGCTTCGTAACACAGACGCTCGTGGCACGAACTTACCACCCCGCTTTTTTCTAACATTCTGTTTACAAATTTATTTTCAATAAGATTTCTTTATTATTTCATCTCTGTTTCCTTATTTTAACTTGTTCGTGTCAATATTTATACAATTTTATGTTAACATCAAATTGCATGTGTCGACCCTATATAGATACTAATAATCCACAAGGCATGCATCTCCGCAGGTTTAAAAATCGTACCCCTGGTCGCTTCGAGTACATTTATTGCACCTTATTTCCATTATGTCATTACAAATAGGACATGTATCCATTCCTAAAAGACGCATTTTTTTTGCCCCTGTATTTGTTTTGTGCATACGATATCTCAGTTCTCTAGAATTTTAAGATTTTCACATATTTATTGCCAATTTTTTCATAGAGTACCCCACGGATGACGGAAGTGACGTACCACTGCATTAACTTCAACGAAAATCACCTCCCCCCCCAAAAAAACAATCTAATTGTGCCAAATTAAGAAGTTCATGGCGAAAAATTCAATAATGGAACGGAAATGAGCAATTAAGTAAAAAGTGAATAATAAAATATTTGGTGGGGACATTTTTTTCATTTTAAATTGTTAATTTTAATAAATAGTAAGTCTTTAATTACCGCTTGGACAGTGATATCTGGCGAGTCCTCGACCACGTCAAACAGATTTGTGCTCAGTTTAGCTCTGCAACCGTTTCGCCAACATCTCCAGTGGATTTTGTTACCGGTTGCACGGTTTTTGTTTTGTTTTTATAACGGAAACCATCATATACGAGGACTTTCCCCCTTTTTATTCCTTGCATGAAGTATGCCATCTCTGACAATATCATCAGATGCAGCAAACCTACAATAGGACCTTGATAAACTGGCTGAATGGGAATCAAAATGGCTCATATAATTCCATCCAGAGAAATGTAATGTACTCACCATCTCTAAAAAGCGAAATCCATCTCTAAGTACAATTACACA
Source organism: Gigantidas platifrons (assembly GCA_002080005.1). Taxonomy (NCBI): domain Eukaryota; kingdom Metazoa; phylum Mollusca; class Bivalvia; order Mytilida; family Modiolidae; genus Gigantidas; species Gigantidas platifrons. The sequence continues at coordinate 260,303 of MJUT01012362.1, read as the reverse complement.
CTAAATATCCTCGAACATGATACATCAACAAAATACCTGGGATGTACCATTTTATCAGACCTCAAATGGGGTAAACATATACGCACCATCTGCTCTAGAGCCAACACCATCCGTTTTCTTAAAAGGAACATAAAGATCAACAAATCGATCAAAAAAAAAGCGTACATGTCCCTCGTAAGACCTACCCTGGAATATGCCACCGCTGTATGGGACCCATACCAACAAAATGACATCCATCGATTGGAGATGGTTCAACGAAGGGCTGCACGATATGTTACTAACCGATACCACAACACCTCATCGGTTAGTTACATGATTGAACAACTAGAATACCTTACAGGAACGATGAAAACATAGTGTTTTTCTGAGGTTTTTTGTATGTTGGGCATATATTTTTTAAATTGATTATGAAAAACATTATCTTTATGTTCCATGTAAATTTCTCTTTATGTAGTATGTCAACAGTTCTTGTATGGTACTGTTAAAGATATAAGAACTGTATATTTTTCCACATTCCATGTGCTATCTAAGTTTGCTTTGACCAAATCTCTCGAGGGGCTGTCGTCATGATGATATGGTAGTTAGATTTACAACTACCTGTGTAATCAGTGTCTATCACCACTAACGTTGTGAGTTCGAACCCTGTTCATGGCGTGGTGTACTCGATACAACATTATGTGATAAAGTTTGTCAGTGACTTGCGACAGGTCGGTGGTTTTCTCCGGTTTCCTCTACCAATTAAACTGACCGCCTTAATATAACTGAAATATTGTTGAAAGTGGCGTTAAACACCGTAAATCAACCTGTTTCCTGAAATCACAACAACAGAACAAATTAATACCATTGAGAAACTACCACAGGACTTACATCACACTGTTGAAAAACCATATCGGTGGTGTACTGGTCAGCATACTCACCTATAGTGTGGTAGATATTGGGTTTGAGCCCCTGTGTGGGTCAAAAACAAAGACTAAAAGACAATAAAATTGGTAGTTGCTGCTTATTTGCTACTAAGCAGCTTTAAGGGGAAAAACAAAAACGGGTTGGTTCAGAATAAAGATAACATGTCTATATTGATTGATTTGTTGGTCAGTACAAATCGAGACATATTTTCATTGAAATGTGACGTGTTCTTGCAATGATATAGCTGAAATATTGCTCACTTGGCGTTAAACAGCAATAACTTACTCAAATCATTATTATTTTTGTTTTTAGAAGGGAGCTGATGTGAGAAAGCGACATTTAGAAACAGGAAAAACAGTTCTACGCCTGACAGCTAGTCTGGGTCGCTTGGATGTTTTAGAGTACTTGCTAAGCTTTTGCAAGCCTCACTTCATTGGAATAGATGTACGGAAGAACAAACCTAAATTGCAAAAAATGTCAAAGGCAATAAAAAATAAAAAGACTGCATTCTATAATTGGAAGGCAAATGGAAGAAAAAAGGACATCCATGACCCCTTTCTGTAAGAAAAGAAAATTACAACATATGAATTAAGGAAAAAATGGTGCAAAAACGTTCACAAGAGAGACAAACAATCATAGAAGCTAGGACCTCAGATAAAACTCTATTTTATAAAATCATAAGACATCAACGCGGAAACCTAACAAGATTTATTGACGAACTTTATGTAGGAAGTCAAACACACTATACCGAAGACCAGAAACTGGAAGGTTGGAAATCACATTTAAAAAAGGCAGAACGCTCCATAAACGATAATTATGATAAGGATTATTTACAGTTAACTGAAGTTGAATATAAAACCATCATCCAATTATGTGAAGAAATAGTCGTACATGTTCGAGTGACAGAACAGGAAGTAAGAAAGCTGTTGATAGTTTAAATTGTATCAAAGCAGCAGGGGTCTGTTGTCCAACTTGTCGTTACCTTAATTGCATGATTAGCCCTAAAAACTTAAACGAGTGATTAGCTAACGCAGTTATTAAATTCTGTTGCTCAACAATTTTTTTTATCAATGCGTTAACTAATCACTTGATTACATTTTAATCATGTGATTAGCCAGAAATTAGTAAGCAGTTTCCCACAATGCAAATGATAAAAGTGTACTTCCTGTATCAATATGGCCGAAGTTGAGGAGATCCCTTGCTCTGTTAAGACACAAAGAATCAGAAAACCAAACTTTTCGGTAGCAGAGGAAGAGATGTTGCAGCATGAAGTTGGAAAATATTTTGACATTTTGAATAGGAAATTATCAACAACCAATCAACAAAAGAAGGCCATTTGGGCAAGAATCACAGACAAGATCAGTGCTTTGGGAGTTGCCATTAGAATTGTAAGTGAGGTTCGAGACAAATGGAGGAACACTACTTCAAAAGCAAAGAGTGCTTTTACCATACATAGAGCGGAATTGCAGAAAACAGGAAGTGGACCAGCACCTAAAGCCCCAGTTCACAACTGGAAAGTGTGATGGCTCTATACCAGGACAGTGGCAGTTTCAAAGGGATTGATTGCGGACTTGAGACAGATGTTCTACAAACAGGTATATTTTTTTGTTATTTTTTAAATGTTAAGATTTTTATGATTTTGATTTTTAACAATATTTCAGATATATCATGTCGACCAGTTTTAGCTGTGGAGGAAGCCAGTGAGAACCACCGACCATGGGCAAGCAACTACTGGTAAACATTATCACTTGCAAATATAATAGCACGCAAATATGTATACAAAAAAACGTAAATGTTAAACTTAAGAATATGCATTTTCAATTGATACAGCTTGCTCCATGGTTTTTTTTTTCGTACAATATACCAGTATTTTTAGTAGCAGTAATAAGTATCGTCTGCTGTAAACAAATTTGCCAGTGCTAAATATAGAAACAGAAAATCATTTTTATATAATGACCTTGACCCTGGTTGTATTTATCAATATTGTTTGTGAAGAAATGTAAACGATAGACATACATTAACATCGCTTTTTCATAGACATATATTTGTAAATGATAGTTTTTTTGTGATTTGCAAAGCGAACATGCACTTGGTATATGGTTTACATGATCAATTTACACAGCGTTCCTCAGAACAATCATCTGGTTTCGTAATCTTGATCTGTTCTAATGCACGTAGTAAACGAAGATAAGGAAACCAGTTTTATTGTAAGAATCTAATGTACGAAAAACTCTGGTGGCAGATATGATTGAAATACGAGAAATAGATCATTATATTGTGGCAGCAGTTTATTCCTTTAATTTTTAATTAAATTACAAAGTGGAATTTCACATTCATTAACAAGTATCAAAAAGGTTTTATAATTTTATTTCAATTATGGGCCCTTGAGGGTCAAGCAGACATTGCACATATAAACTCATAAGAGGGAAAGAGTTGATGATTGATAAAACATGTTATAAATACATGAAGTATATAAAATCAATATATAGTAGTAATTAGGGCATGCTTTGGAAAAGAAATCTTCCAACAGAGTTTAAGATTTTCTGATTTTCACAATTCAACAACCAAAATAATTTATATTTATCAGAATAAATTGGTAAAAGTTTTTTTTTAACCTGATATGGAATTGAAGAGATCACCTCTCTCCCCATTAAATTTTGGACATCTAGTGAGAAAGTGAGTTGCATCTTCACTTTCTTGGATTTGTATTCTTTAATTTCTGGGTGTATTGGTGTATCTACCAGTTTCTATAAAAGGTACATGAGCGGATGTGCGCAATTTATAAATGGAGTTTCTATATTCATATTTTTTCACTAATGTGGGATATTTTTCTAATTTAAAATTGGTCTTTAAAAAAAGTTATGTAGTAAGTTTTCAATCCTTTAATGATTCGCTGATATCTTTCCAGGCAGATAAATATTTTTGATTAAGATATTTTCTAAGTATAAAACAATATTTACTTTTATTGTACAACATACTGTTGTCTTGAATGTTACAAATTTTCAATAGTTTATTAACTGATGAGTACCAAGACGCACTGTGTGTAAAATGAAGATTCTTGCTACATAAAAAGGCATCTTTAAAAAAAGGAATCTCTGTTGTTAAATTTTCTAATCTATAACAATATTTCAGTAGACTCTTAACAATATCATAATGTAAAGGGTGTCTTCCTAGTTCGGAAAGAGAAGCATGGTTCACACTTTTCTCATTTACACCCAACATATATTTACAAAATTTGAGGTATAAAGTCTCACCTTTATGATTTTTATAGCAATGCATTATCTGGATATTATTAGTGTCTTTTAATTTAGTGTTATTAACATTAAATATACCCCATATTTCAGAGCCATATAATAAAATTGGTTTAATGGTGTGATCAAAAACGTTAAGACTAGTTTTTATTCCAGGATTTAAACTCTGGAAATCTTTTCGTAACTTGGAAAAAGCTTTTAACGCTTTCTTATATAACTCATGTTTAGCCAAATGAGAAGGTTCCAGTGGCTGTAAAATAAATACCAAAATGTTTATAATTTGGTAACATTCAAGTTCCGAGTTTTTGTACATAAATTTATGGTTTATAGTTCTCACAGCCTTATTAAATATAAAGACTTTTTTTTTTTTTTTTATTTACCTTCATCGTCCAAACATCACAATAGCTTTCAAGAGAAAATAATTTATTTTGAAGTCCTTCTGGAGATAAGGAGAAAATTACAATGTGATCTGCATACATCAAGCAATCTAGCTGTTGTGAATTTATGAAAGAAAAAAAACATTACCTTATACTTTTTATTATTGGGGTTTTTTTCGGGGGGGGGAGGGTAATCCAGGGCCTTATATTCAGGAGTTTTGTAGTAGACCCTTCCATACTCATAATTCAGCTCTTGTACTCATTGCCCCTAACTAAGCCTACAACATATATCATGAATGGATCTGATGATAATTTAGAGAAAGCACAGTGCTCATTGACTTACAATGTTAGAACTATCTATTTCTATTTTTAATTTTTGGGATGATATATATGTTGTTGCAAAATTGAAAACCAACAATTATATGATTAGTTTTTATTAATTGATATATATATATATATATATGCATGGGTGTAGGAGTCACCCCACCCAAAAGTCATGGTATACAATATATTTAGTTAAATGAACATATTTTTTTATTTAAACAGAAACATATATAAATGAGGCTTCTGTGCCAAAGGAGGCAGACAGATGACACTAACAGGACATTTTTGTCAGCCCAGTGCCAACATCTGTACAACAGCAACCCTCTACAAGTACAGTTGGGAAATCTGTAAGCAGACCTGTCACAAAATGTAAGCGGGCTACACAGGAAGATGTATAAAGGGACAACCGGAGGAGCAGAAATTGGTCAAGGAAAAGACAATACTTCAGATTGAACTTTTAAAACAACTGTCACAAGACCAAAGAAATGGCGGTTTAATTGGTTCACAACTTGCCTTGTTTGCCGCACTCAATTGATTTTTTTTTGCTATGATCTTTTAAATATCCCATCTGGTGATAGAACTATTATGTGTGTTTTGTTTACTTTATAATATTTCCCCTTTCCTGAAAGAACAAACATATTTGTTCATTTTATTCCGTGATGTAAAATACATCTTACATTTATTATATCAACTAAACTTGTAGGGTTTTTTGCCCAACAATGAGAATTATTTTTCATAATATCCATATCAGGACAAAAAGATATGACCAACTCTTATTTTTGCAGCAATTTATCTTAATATAAGAGTGTTAAACATACTAACCACAATCCGATATATAGTGGTTATATCAATGCAGATACTATAAAATTGGTAGTTGTGCCATGTATATAGATAAGGATTTGGTATACGGGGTGGAAAATGTCAAAAGTATTTTTTGTGAATGTGTGACGTAAAAATGCTTTTGACATTTACAGTCATAATCAAAATACTTCAAAGGACTCATAGTTGATGGTGATGGTTCACGAGATATATTAGATACTGAATTTAGTACTGTTTGACTACTATTTTACCTATTTTTTCCAGTATTGTTATCAATGCTGTTTGTGACAACCGGAATCTTTGAACCGTAATGGAAGCGAGAGGTTGGCGCCGTAAAATCTGATTCAATCCACCATTTCTTTAGAAATGCCTGTACCAAGTCAGGGCCATTGCGGTTTTCCAGTTTCCCGGTTGTTGACTGATTTTGTCTGTTTATTGATTTATGAGTTTTGAATTTCCCTTTGGAAGATTGCTCTGTCTTCGGTAATTTTGTTATTACCCTTATGCCTCCATGTGATTCATGTAAGATTAAGGAGTATGAACAAAGACTGACTGGCTCAGAATCAGGATAATGTATCTGGGTGGAGCGACATTTCTACGGGTGAACGGTTGTTTTATAAAAACATTATGTTGTCTTCCATGACTAAGCAATACAAACCTTCAGCTTAGCCTGTTGGTCTATTAGTAAGTGGACATCATTATATATTGTTATCTCATCTGGGATCATGTTCTCGCCATCATATAGCTGAAAAATTCTTACTTGGAATTAAACAATATAATCACTCACTTTTTGAAGTTGTGGAGATTTATTCAAAATGTTGATATTTCTAGCATTCAACATTTTTACAAATAATGCAACATTATTCTACTTAGACAAGCTGACAAATCAAAAAAGAAATATATAAAATCAATCAATATTACTAACAGTACATAAGAAAATAACTCAAACAGACAAAGTAAACATTTATGTGTATTCGCTATCAACAATCAGATTTAAGAATGATTTTTAAGCAAACTAGGGGCTCCCAGGAGCCTGTAATCGCTCACCTGATTTGACATCTAAAGTTGATAGAAATGGGGGGTGTTACACATAATTTTGAAACTAGGTCCTCCAAAGTTCATTTCAACTCAAATTTTTGAGCAAAAGATTTTGCTATGATTTTTATCTCATAATATTCCTAAACGGAATCAACTGGCTGAAAAAATCTCACAGAAAAACCCAGAATATATGTTAAACTGCTAACTGCCATGTAGCTGTAGTTAAAATTTGAGTTCATTTTGATTTGTAATAAGGCAGAAATTGACAACTAAAAGAAATTTCTATTTTTAGTAACAGCAGCCATTTTGAATGGAGGGCGGGGTTGTCGGACACGTATTGAAAGGGGACCACCCAAGGACCATCCCAGCCAAATTTGCTTTAATTTGGTTCAGCGGTTTCAAAGGAGAAGATTTAAATGTGATCTTTTATCAAAATATGCCTAATTTGCATAATCGGCTGAAATAAAAATTCACAGAAAAACGCGGAATATATGTTAACCTACTCCTTGCCATGTAGCTGCAATTAAAATTTGAGCTCATGTTGGTTTATACTAAAGCAGCAATGGACAATTGAAGAAATTTCTATTTTTAGTAACAGCAGCCCCGCTGGTGGCCATCTTGGATTTTCAATCGGTCCAAAAAGTAACAACACTTGGTTAGCAGCTT
>MJUT01012362.1:226994-252027 GCA_002080005.1 Gigantidas platifrons | reverse complement strand
AGACAGAAGAAGAAGTAAGGTTTTAGTTTGAGCCTTTGTTATCACTTGGGGTCCATCATTATCAGTCGTTTCTTAACTATAAAAAAATCTCTTCTGAAACTATGGCAAATTTGAACCAAATTCCAGTTGATTTACATTGAAGGTTGTATTCATTTTAGATTAAAACTATCACTGATGTTACCATAAATATATCATAAGGGGTATGAATACTAGTCGAGCCAATAGAGCACTATTTTATCACCATTTTTTAATGGAATGTATATGTTACTGGATTTGATGAAATGTAATTTGCAGTTTGTTGCTGAAAATATACAAATTGTTGCCATTTTGCCAAAAGATATTTTGAAAATCTGTTTCTCTTGCTCAATTCAATAATCCAAATTTATGCTGAGATAGCATTTGTGATGAAAACCCGTCCTAATCTGCACTTAAGATGGACTTAATGAAATAGCAATTTCTTCAAATTGTAAAAACTGTTGCATTATAAATTATAATGAGCTGAAATTTTAATTTTAGATTTCTTCAGTAAATAGTTTTATTTTGTTGGAAATTTTCTGTTTTGTTTTTGTTTTTGTTTTTTTAATTTTAAAATGATGGAAGTTCCGGTTTCAACAGGAATTTTTAGAATGGGAGAAAGCAAAGCAACAGAAACTTGAGGAATATCGTGCAAGGAAATTATAATTTTACAATACATTGATAAACAATCAAGAAGAAATAATTAATTTATAGAGAAGGACTACCATAGCCTTGGAATCATTAGTTTCAAGACTTTCAGACAATAGTTTAACTTTATCACCAGTAATAAAGTTCTGATTTGATTGACTAAATTTACAACTACCTGTGCAATTAGAAAAGTTACTTCCCTTGATAAAAAACATAATTTTAGAACCAACTTCGGTAATATGAAAATAATTACGCACATTATTTTCTGGACAAAACTGTTATATGTCAGTAGGGAATGGTCAAGACGTTTGGTAATTTGTACCAGAATATTGTCCTGATTCGATTAATTTTTTTTTTACAATTATACGTTTGTGTTGTAATGCCATGTTTTTGCTTCAAAATTGGCAAAATAGTTGTGTTCCTGTTTTATTAAAATACTGCCATACTGCAGAGGTTAGTTCATTTGTGCAAGTGATTCCCAAGTACTTAGACGTTAAGAATCCCCAGAAATGTGCTTTGGTTTTTAACGCCAAAAATGTCATACGCAAGAAATACAGAGGCCATGACAAAATATTCCCCTCGGATCCATCACTTCTGGCCACTGTTATCATTTCATATAGAATTACATATGATTACGAGGGGCCGCGGTGTTGAGTGGTAAATGTACTTTATTTGTGACCGCTAGCCTATCACATCTAGGTATGAGTTCTAGCCTTTGTAGGGCAGTTGCACAATTTAGATTCGATTTTCATGTCATATCTGATAGTTTGTCAGTTTCCTGCCGCAGGTCGGCGGTTTCCTCCGGTTTCTTACGTCAGTCAAACTGACCTTCATGAGATTACCCTTATGGTGTAGAAAGTGACGTAAAACGCAATCAAACAACATATGATTACGTCAAAAATACTTCATTTGAAACATCAATAAGGTGTAGTGTTTACTGTTAGAACTTCAAAAGGAGTACAGTTGTCAACATTATATTTTCGCAGTTTTTACAACAGGCGCGCGTTTAATACAAAAATTAACCCCATACACTACACCACAACACAAGGTATCCAACTTAATTTGAGGAAAATATGTAGGTCACGTATTTTCTGTTTGAAATTTTTAGTAAAATGACGTTTCCCTTATACTAAATTGGACTATTTCATTAGGTGTTAAACAAGATCATTCAGTAACATTTGTCCCTTACCAGTGCTCCCCCTTTAGTATTAGCCTTCCCTTTCATGCCTTATTGAATCCATTTAAAACAAATCACAATTCTAAGTCACACATAGCTTCCGGTTTGTCTAGCGCGATTTGATTGGCTATTTGCTCTTTAGTATTGGAGATAAGAAAACTATATGTAAACACAAGTGCATGAAACCAGCTGTGAAATGGAATTGACAAAATCTTAAAAAGAAGGACACAGCTTACTGGTTATTGGGCAAGGCGACACGGGAAAAGGCGCTTTAATAGAGATTATTGCTAAACATTTACACAAGATTGGTAAACAGGTAGCATTATCAGCCACAACCGGAATAGCATCGTTAGACATTGGAGGGCAAACAATTCACAGTTGGAGTGGTATTGGGGATGGGAGGTACTCCTCTGATCAAATCTATCACAATTTACTCACTAAAGATAAGTACTGCCTCTTACTACCTATGGCTCTCAAATGTAAAAAATGAAAATATAGATTCATTTCTGATGTTGTTTTTACATATTGTTTTGCCTTGCTCGGACACACCAAGTTTTCGATGGGGAATCACGATGATGTCAAAGAACAAAATTATCATTATTTTTCATTGAGAGAGATCTAAATACGTGTTAGGGTTTTGTTTTTTGTTATTTCAGGTATATCACATGTTATTTATGTACACTTTTGCGCTCTTGTCAATGACGAACTAAATCACAGAGTCATTCCGTTTACGATTTCGGTTGTTATCAGTTGTCAATACTTCCTGTCATGCATATTTTCGTTTGTCTGACAGTATGTGGAGATATTTAGAAGGTGTTAAGTCTTTAAAAAAGCACAATACGCCCGAGGAAAAAGCTACTTATTTTTAGGGATTATGACTCGTTCTTGCCCGTCGGAATGGGAGCAGGGTAGGTCATGGTTGACGAATAATGGAATGGTATGTACGATATGTCCGGAACATGGCGATCCTTCAACAAATGTGTATTACTGGCAGTACAAGTTATAAAACTAGACATTGTTTGCAAACATGAGCAGCATAAAGGTCATGAAAAGTCAGAAGCCATTGCAAAATCAGAATCAACTGTCAACTCTGATGCATATGAAATATTAAAAAATGTTGAATTCTGAAAATTTAGAAAAACTCAACAAAATAGCCGCTATCTTCTACATGGATGAGAAGACCAAATTTGAAAGACAAAATAAACGATAATACATGCAAGTTTATGTACATATAATTGAAGATGATCATGCCCCAGTCCAGCAGCCTTCTCAGTCTGAAATTGTGCATAGTATTACACCAGCTGCAAATATTACAGATACTTGTAACATTAATAGTGACAGGGAATATGAAATAGACAACCTTTTCGACAGGATTGAAGATCTGAGACCGGACATTTTGAATGACAAATTGTATGATTCTGATACTGGTCATGATTGATATGACTCTGATGAAGATGAAGATACTGTTTTTTCTAAACTACATGCACTTTCACAGAGAGAGCGAAGTGAAACTTCTTTGAAATATTTACAGTTATTTAAGACATTATCAAATTTTATATTTTCGATAATCCGATTTAATTCAATCGAACAGTTGTGGTTCGTTCTGGTTGTTTATATTTTATTATGACAGAAACATCGATATAGGGCGTTAAACAAAACCTGTAGGTGGCACTAGTGGTACTTGTTTTTCGAATTTGAAATACCGGAAGTCGCTCTCTCGCAAAGTTTCGGAAAACGAACAACATCATACAAATTAAATCGCGAGTAATCCAGATCATCGGCAGTTACAACTTCAAAAAGACGATGCCATGAAAAAGGAAATTGGCCAGAAGAACGCCATCAAGAGCCACAGATCACAAAAAGCAGAATAAAAACAGTCCTGTAACGAAACGAAGAGGGGCCAGGGTACTACCACATGCGATTGCAGATCGGCAAGCAAATGCCACGGAAACGGAATCATCACTATCGGAGTCGTCAGGTAACGAGTCGGAGGTCGAGGACTGTGCATTTCCTCAAATTTTACATGACACAACAGTACAAAACTTTCGAATTTCGCAAAACACAATAGATTTTACCCCCACACAGGAAACCAAATTATTTCCGGTTACACAGGCGAAACCTTTAACATCAGTGTTCACGATATTGCTTTGAAATATGTCCATACATTCTGATATAATGTTCATACCAATAAGACCAGGTAAATCCTTCCTGTGTTCCCCACGAGTATCTTTTACTATCAACATCCCTCTGTCCTAATGGTCTTAGAAGCAGATGGTACAAAAACATCTGTTTCAATATTTCCAACGTATGGAATATCAAGTTCATTTGCCGCTCGAAGTCTCAGCCAGCTTTGGTCCGGATGCAACTCGAATTTTGACTGAAGTGCCTTATAGAAAAAAGTTTCAGAAAGAGTGCTAACCATTGATCCAGTGTCTAATATACAAGGAATAATAATGTCTGCAATTTTAATTTCAACAATCGGACTATGCCCAACATATTTCTTGACTAGAAACGATCCATTAGACCCTGCGACTACCAACCGGTTCCCTGTCGTAGGCTTTGTTCGTTTAAATCCTTGTTTGTTTTCGACACCTGTTCCAATTCTCTTTTAAGCTTACGACAATCTCTCTTTATGTGTCCAACTTTACCACAGTGGTGGCACTTCTTTTTTTTCAACTGTTCCAAACTTAGACGCATTGGAGGTATATTTCCGGGCCAAACTCAACTATGAGACTCCATCCCCTCTTTTTTTGAAAGTATAGATTTTGGTCTACCATTGTGAATCTTTTAACATTTTTTACAATACTGTGACCATGTCCAGGTTAACGGGTAACACAGACTTTTGGTCTTGGTACTTTACACAACATTGAGCTACTGGGTTATGAATCGTCGCGTGGCTTCGCTCTGACCTAAGACGTTTCGCATATACAAAAATGTATTCCCGTTCATGCCAAGTTTTGCTCCAATTAAAGTCATTCTATGTGTTTTGGGGGAATTAATTAGTGTATTTTATTTCTAACAAGTATTGCTTTATAATACTTGTATATATGTGGACAAAAGTCTTTCCTGCTTTTAAATTTTCATTTACATGACAAAAGTCTGCTTGGGATATTTCACAATCTTCTGAAGAAAGGCAAGAGAAAACCGAAGGAGCATTCAAGGTGGAACATGTATGTCCTTCATGAAACTTGCGCTACAAAACCGCGTGCGATTAGAACAAGGTGATGTATAAACAATATTATTATATGGCAAAGATGCTTTACATGTAAAAACCTTTGCATGGTTTTTTTTTGTCATTCATGATTGTTTATTATATTTTTAGGACGCAAATGAAGAAATGACCGAAACAACTAAGAGTGAGGAGGTGTTGAAAATTCTTTTGTAAGTCAGTGAGACTGTAAAAATTAAAACATTGAAAAAAGATGCTCCATTGATATCTGAAATTCAGGTGCGAATTTATATTTACTGAAAACTTGAATAAAAAAATATGATGACAAAAATACCCAACCATAGCACATATCCAAGATCCATAAAAACCTGACTTGGTACAGGCACTTAAAATATAAGTTATGAGGGATAAACCAGCTTTACCGGCCAAAACCTCCAGTCTGGATGAACATTCACATATGTAATTCTCAAATTTGATGACTTTTCCAGCATAAAATATTTGGAATGCATTTTCAGTGAATGGCCAGAACTTTAAAATTTCAGCATCATTCTAAAACCAAACTTGGATTACATTGATATCAATTAAGTTTAAAATTTTAGTGTACCTTTTCAGTAAAAGATGTGAATAATTTATAATATGATATTTGGTTTTCCCTAAACAAAAACAGTTTATCTTGGAAATTAACAGTTGTCTCTTTCATGTATTTTCAGGCAAAAGATGCAGTTCTGACCAGCAGAACAAAAGACTCCACCAAGGTTGCTGATATAGAGAAATGAAAGTACAGCCATCAACAACATATATATGATTGGGGATGAAGTAAACATTGAACTAGGGAATGATATTAAGAGAGCCTTTGAGTTTCTGTTAATGTCATATTATGTTTTAGACTTGTCATACCCCAAGTGTTATCAGCTGTTGGGGTTTTTGCAGAAGTTGAGAAATACCCTATATTAAAGAATTCCCAACACGTAAGTGCAAATGAATTAATGTTATCTTTGTTCATAGTTTGTATCTACAAATACAAATTGTATAACCAAAATGCATGAAGTGACAGGGTATTACATGTAGGTTATCTGTTCAAGTTTTGAAAGTTAAGTGTATTTATGTAGTTAAATTTTGCTATTATTATTTTTTTAGTTCTTGGTCGATCACTCTATTTGTATCATGTGACAACCCTTGCATATTATGATACAATGTTGAATTTTTTTTCAGTTGAAGAGGGAGTTTTTCTTGATGAATAGAGAATTAAATTCCGATATAATTTCTGAAAATTGGACAGAAATGCTACTCAAGCTGAAGGAGAAGTTTAAACAAGAGGGGTATATATAATAGTGAAACAAATGATTAGAAATTATGATGGTGACTTGTTGTGTGCAAGTTATTTTCAGTTCTGGTGGTTCACTTACTTCATGTTCAACGATCAACTTACTACAATCAGTGGCAATTTGAACAAAATTTTAACCAGATTTGGTAGTGCTTTTGCGAGGTATTGCACTCTTAACACCAAATTTTCGACACTAAAACTTATCCATAGGGTAAATTGTAACCGTTCATCAAAATTGATTTAAATTTTAGGATTACACTATATTGTTAAAACGAAATAATTTTTTATTTACATCTGTCAGCATGTTCATTCATTGTCGTTTTTACATAAATTTGGATTTTAACGTATTTTAATTTCTCTTGAAGTTTTTAATCACTGATCAGCATTAGTATTAATTTCTTTGATCACTAATTATGTGTTTTGAATTGCCGCGTGGCCGATTGTTACAAATCTAAAAATAGACTCCAGGGCTTTTACCTGCAAGGTCACACACGTAATTATTGAATCAAAATGGCGGACGATCAGCACTGATTAAGGTACACAAAACGTTCTTTATTAGAGCTTTATTGAAGTTCAGGAAAAGGATTAAACACAAATAAACATGTAAATGGATTTTTATGAAAATATTCAATTACATACATAGTTCAGAACGTCTCCAAATGTCTGATCAGGTTATCACCACACGACGTTTCAACATCGATCTGCAAGAAAAAGATCAATCAATTAGTTCAAAGGTGTATTGGATTTGTTCTCCTTCTTTCTTTATCAGTTCTAGGGTAGTTTTGCAAATAACCAACACTTTTATACATTTTTGGCAAAAAATGTCTTTGAAATAAAGCGAATTTTGCCATTAATCGCTTTGCAATTAACCGGGCGTTTCAACGTTAAATGCATTGAAAATGGATCGGTGTTTAAGCTTTTTTTTTTGCAATAATCCGAATTTTGCAATTAAGTGGAATCTACTGTATTACTTAAAATATTTCACGAGTTGCTGTATAAAGTACCATGATATAGCTGTGCAAAATGATGAAAAGTACAATTTTCATATATCACTTAAAATATTTCATGAGTTGCTGTATTAAGTACCATGATATAGCTGTGCAATGATGAAAAATACACCAAATAGGCAGTATAATAGTACAATGAAAATAAAACATCACTTGGTTACGTCAGTTTTATTACACATATTTCTTATTCATATAGCTTATCCTGATGGTTACTTGCTTTATTTATGATTTCTCATTAGTGATGAGATTCATAACACGAACTAAGTCTGGTGAACCAAATTCTTTAGCTTCACAATGCAACTAATATTTCTTATCCGGTAAATGATACACCATCTGTTTTCAATTATCTTTATCAGCACTAGGTACAAACATACGCATACTCTTGAACCTTGTCTATAGTAAATACACACAGATAATGCAGTAGAGTGTAATTATATCTCATATAACAAATTAATTAAGCAAAATGGCTGATGCAAATTTTAACAGAAAATATGTAAAGGAATTACACAAGTATTTAAAAGGAAGAGGTGTTACATTTTCTGATTTACGAAAGGCTGAATTAGTAGAAATATGTGAAACTGCTGACCGATTAGGAATAGATGTAGATCCTGATGGACTTTTAGAAGACAGGGAGGATATATTAAGAGAACATCTTCTGATACCAGAGGGGTTGATGTTACCCAGCCCAGAAAGTGTAAAAGGATCACAGGATCTGAGCATATTGCCATCTTTGACATATATAATTATTTGTTGACATTTGATCAGTATAGTCATTCCTTGTTGCGAAATTACCAGAAAATGGAAGCTTTTGGATTATTTGAAGACAGATATATACTCAATATTGAATGCTGCTCATCGGGTGAACATTATAGCGCTGTTAAGTCAAATGTGAGACCAAGAACTAATGACATAGATCCAGTCTCTAAGCTTAAATACTATAAGGCATGGATAGTCTTTAGTAAATTAGACAAAGGCACAGGTGTTTCTGCTTACTGTTCTTGCAAAGGGGGGTATGTATACATAACATAATATCATATCTTACGGCTGTATTAATGAAATAGTTATTGTTTCTGACATGATGATCAATTAGCTGTATTTTCAAGTGACTAAGTGTGTTATCACTGCTTAATTCTTAATAGTTTTATATTACATGTACTACTATTTATACTTTCACCAAATCATTATGTACCTTTGTTCATGAACTTTCACTGTAAAAAGGACAGATCTGGGGTAATGTACAACCAAAATCATACGACATATAGGAAAAGCACATATATACATGTATTATAGTAAATATTCTGTAATATGTCAAATGTAAAGATTAATACTTTAAATTTTCAGCATTGACCGTCGATGACGACACGTAGTAGTCACTTTGTTTGAAGTGAGTGATTTTGTAAAACGATAGAAATAAGGAGTGTAACCTCTATGCCATGTCTTTGTGTGAAAGGGCGTCCAAATCATCTGATCATGTTTTGGTAACAGACTTAGATACAAGTCTTACTGAGATTCCAGATGATTCTATTGTGAAACCAAAGCAAGACATTTATATACCGATTCCTGAGGACACAATTCTTCCAGATCCAGAGAGATTTGTTGAATTAGTCCGAGATGTGCAACCGAATGCATGTATGTTGGATGCTTGGGAAATAAGATAAAACACTACAGAAGAAATTAAAATAAATGTTAAATTACCAATGGAAAAAAACTGTGGACTCCTTCCATGAGGTTTCTCCTTGTATCTGCTATCACTGTTACAAGTCCCCCATGCACATCTTTTTGTTGGCATGATTAGCATAGAATAATGTAGTTATGGTACTTTTTAATTAATTGAAAGAAATTGTGTGTGAAGTCTAATATTCTTAATTATCAAGAGAAAAATGCATTGTAAACAGTGTGTGTTGATAAGAGGTTAGTAGAAACAGAACAGATGTTTGTACCTAGTGAGATATTTGGTAACACAATATCCCTGTAGATAACTACAACCGGGAGTAGAGCTATTGGATCATAGACTGTGAATGACTGTGGTTTACTTGTGGAACACTTGTCAAAGTTGACCGTAATCTCATCTGTATCCAGTTTTACTACATACCCAACCATTCCATTGCATTACTTTAGCAGTATCTTTCAGTGCTGGCTTAGATTGTGCCAATATTTTCCCTAAATAATGGGTACTGCCAGCATCTTTTGAGTCATAAACTGTAAATTCCCTTGGTAAGTTTTCCAGAATTTCAGCATTATGCAATCAGCATAAACATTCCTGGCATATAAAAAGTCTGGTGAATATAAATTGGAATCAATGGGCCTGCTGTGTTTTTCTATAAAACTAAGGGTATCTGAACTTAGTCTCTCTTTTCTCCAATTCACCTATTGCTTTTATCAGCTGCATTCTTATCCATATTCGCCTTTTCGGCTCTACGAAATAATTATTCAACTTTGCTTCTCTGTGAGCGGTGAAGCATACAATTTTATCTCTGTTTAAAGAAATAAACTATATGTGTTACACCAGGTATATAAGCAGCTATTCCACGTGGAACTAGTCATTCTTCTTTTGAGAGCGGTGGAGTGTACATTTTGGCATTTCGTACACTTCATTTTCAAAATTTCGTTTTATTTTTTTATGTTTTTTTTGTGAATAGCTTCAGAACGTTGTTCGGAGTTATTATACACCCTTTGGCTTTAACGTTATTTATCATCTACGACGTAGTCGGGATGTTCTAATTGTTGAACTTTATGTATTTTTAGCTTACGATGTAGTCATCAGAGCATGTATTCTCATTTTTAGTATTTGCCTAGGTGATGAACCAGGCTATGATTTAGACGATTCTATTCTAGAAGAAGTAGGAAAACTAGAGCTAGTGTTGATAAAGATTGTTTCGAAGCAAAATAAAGCATCAAAGAAAGCAAATAGATAGGCAACGAAACTCAGCAATAAATACTCTTCCTTTTAGTGATAAGCAGGTCTGTCTGGCTTTTCTAGTTTTCACCAACATCCCCTGAAGACTAGAAAGTCCTGCTAAACTTGTTTATTAAACAGATACATTATTTTTTGTTGAGTTCTGTTGCCCATCTATTTGCTTTCTTTGATGCTCTATTTTGCGCTAAACAATCTCTTTCAATTCTGTGACTCCCCAAAAAATTGCCTGTACACGGTGTTGTAAATTACCTGTAACAGGTCACAATCTAGAACAATACTTTAAAGACGAGAACAAATTATATCAATACACCTGACTGGTAAATTCAATAAAACGTAATGTCCGTGTAAAATTCAATATAAAATTGAAAGAACTGTTTGACAATATCTGGAAACATTGAATTTTAAAGTTCTGATGCTGTTTATTTAAGTTAATTAATGCATTATTATAATTGTAATATTTGGGAAATAAACATCTATAAAGTATTTTTTTTAATTTAAATTTGGACGGTGCACGTTGACCTCTTATGATCTTGTTTATATAATTTATTTTGGTATTATTTTCTGATTGGTTAGTACAGTGTGGTAGGAATTGATTTGTTAAAAATGCACATTCATCAGTGTTTTTTTTTCTATGTTGTACAATAACTTACATTTTTTGGTGGATTGTCATCTCTGTATGGGAAATTATTAGGGGTGTTTTAGTATCGTTAATTTTATTGTTATACATGTATTACTAGCATGAAAATAAAATGGACATGTTTATTTACCTGCCGTATGATAGTCCTTCAAAATATTGGAATCGAGAATATAATACAAATCTTACAGGAATTTAACTTAGAAAGCAAGGAAATTTTCCGATTTACTGTACATTGATGTGCCCTTTTGGTACTCTTATGCATACTTGTGATACAATTCAAATGTTGAAATATTCTTTCCGAAGTATATTCGTCAGCTTGTCCCTTGCTGTTTTCATGCAGCAAGACAGCTTACAGATACCCACTTTTAAATTGGTTAGACTTTCATACAGTTAAGATTTTGTCTTCAAAAATTGAAAAGATATAAACATCACTTCTTGTAAAATTTCTATAAAACTTTAAGTAATTTGTATCAGATTATGTTGGTTATTTAACTTATTAAAAAGTGTTTCTACAGTAATTATATGTCCAGCTATTTTTTCAGGTGTTGTTTGAATTTGCAGTTAAATTTGGAGATGACAAGTTGAAGGAAACTAGTCAGAATCTGAAGAAAGTTGTAGGAGCTTCCTATCAGAAGATGGGTAGGCATGTAGACCAAGTAACTGAGGTATACATGTAGAAATAACTTCACATTAGTTTCACAAAAATATTTTTTTCATAGATTGACTCAAGTACACGCAATAATAAATATAAATGCATTATCCAGTTTGATTGTCGAATTCAGTCAGGCCATGCAACAATCACTTGTCTATCAGTTTTTTTCCACATCTTTCACAATGTTTCTGGTAAATCAGCCTTATTGCATCAGGGGTACTGCTTCTCAAAGCTTTGTCAGGTTTCTCTTTGTTGCATTCATATCAAGGTCACGGTAATGTGACCTTTTCGTAGCAGTTCACACAGATTTTATGTCAGCACGAAATACAGGACATGCAGGGACATCGTCTTGAGATGGCATCATTTCAAATGGTATATTCCAGTTCTTACACATCTGCATGTTTAATGAAATGCTTCCAAAGGAATGTATAATAAATTATTTACCCAATCCCTGCAGAATATTATGTTAATGACAGAGTAAATCTTCAAATCGTTCTCTGCATTAAATATATACAGTCCGACAAAAGTTAAGCACCACCTGACTTGTTTCAATGATATCTTTTCTAATAATGAACTTATTTCAAATCGGTTTACTGTTTTCGTTACCTGTACATACATACTTACTTACCTGTGAAACAGGTTATTGATCGATTTTTATTTATGTGTATATGACAAGGTGTGTAAAGTGCCACGTGTACTTTTCAACATTTGTGTTTGCGAACGAAAACTGATTTTTTTTGTGTAGAGTGTTAGGCTTCATTTTCTATTGGTTTGGTATGGTGCGGCAAAAATTAACCATCCCAGAAAAGTGGCAAGCTGTTGGCATGCATTACGGTGGTTTTAGCCATAGAAGGGTGGCAGACCATTTCAGGGTTAACCATTCCATCATTCTACGACTGATGCAGCGTTTTCGTCAAACGGAGAATGTTACTGACCGTCCACGTGCAGGTAGACCTCGCAAAACGATGCCGAGAGAGGACCGGCTCATATCCAGACGGGCGCAGCAACGGCCGTTCAGTACAGCTGGTGCACTTCGTGTTAATATAGCGTTTGGAGGTCACATTAGCACACGCACTGTAATCAGACGCCTCCACCATCAGAGAATGCGAGCGCGACGACCCATAAAACGTCCACAGTTGACATTACGTCATCGCCATGCTCGATTTGACTGGTCACATGATCATTTGGGTGGACTATTCGCACATGGAGACGTGTCCACTGGTCTGATGAAAGTCGTTTTTTGTTACGCCCTACCGACGCTCGTGCAAGGGTTTGGCGCCAACGAAACACTTCATTTCAGGACAACCACATTTTGGGCACAACTGGTTTTGGGGTTGGGGGTGTAACTGTCCGGGGTTGTTTTTCGTTTGACTGTAAGTTGGACTTGTACGTTCCTGATGGTAATCTGACAGGGCAAAAATACCGTGACAATGTCCTCGCTCCACGCGTAGTCCCCCATTTCGACAATCATGCGTTGGCTGACAGGCCAATGTTCATGGACGACAACGCTAGGCCACATAGAGCCCGAATTGTACAACATTTTTTACAGCAAGAGGCTGTTCAGACAATTCCATGGCCTGCGATGTCGCCAGACATAAACCCTATCGAGTATGGGACTTTATTGGCCGAAAAACTAACCAACGCAATCCAAAATGTCAAAATATTGACGAATTAAGAACTGCTATCTTACAGGAGTGGCAACAGTTCCCCCAAGAACGGCTTAATAAACGCGGTGGATATACTCGTTATTCATTTTTATGCCTTACACATACGCACAATAGATGCATTTAAAAGTTCTGCATTTTATTGCAATATTAAAAACTTCCATCAAAGACAAACTGGTTTTACGTTTTTCTAGCGCCTGTTTTGAACCCCATTTTTGCCACGTCATAGTCACGTCTTTCAGGATGATAAATACTTCGTAGATTGGTAATTTTAGAGCCCTTGGTGTAGTCTTTTAAGAAGTGTAAGAAAAATTGTGATATATATTTTATTGTTTTAACAGTATTGATGTAAAAAGATATATCGATAAAAATATAGAGTGGTGCTTAACTTTGGTCGGAGTGTATATATTATTCAGCAAATTTCACAATTTCATTTCTTTTCAGGAACCAGACACCGTGAATGAAGTGATCAAGTGCTTAGAAAATGAATAGAAGCTTGATAGATCAGGCAAAGGAAGACATGGACATTTTTTTAGCATATTGAAGATTGGAGGGATGGAAGACGGAACTCTCTGTTCTTGCGGATGGACTGTCTGGGTGTAAGATGTGCAATAACCCATTATCATTATCACATACAACCCGTGTTTTAAATTATGGTCTTGGTGCACTTCTGAAAATACCATGCAAGAATACAGCCTGCCAGCATACCAACACACTACCCACAGGAAAGAGACAGCAACAGGTCTTTGATATGAACACAAAGTTAGCCACGGGTAAGAAATGTCCCATAATCATGTCTTTCATGATATAAAAATAATATAAAAGGCCGTTGGCCACTGGTTCCCCGACGCCAAGGTTATATGGTCAGGTTAAATTTCGAAACTACTGTAAACTAGAGGTTCAGGTGAGCCTGTATCGCTCACCTGACTTAAATAGTTCTGAAAGGAGACCACCCAAGGAGCATTTTGAAGTAAAACAAGGTTATATGGTAAGATTAAATTTTGAAACGACTGTAAACTAGAGGTTCAGGTGAGCCTGTATCACTCACCCGACTTAAATAATTCTGAAAGGGGATCACCCAATGACCATTTTGAAGTAAAAAAAAGGGGTGTAACTCTGGTTAGATTTGTCGAAAAATCATCATTATCGAACTTGACCTAGATATTCATGAGATACATTTACATACCAAACCTAGTTTCAATCTGACTTTTTGTTCACAAGTTGTAATTTGGAAACCAAATATTTAGCAATTTCGAGGTATAAAAAGGGGCACAACTCTAGTAAAAATTGTCATTATCGAACTTGACCTAGCTATTCATAAGATACACTTACATGCCACACCTAGCTTCAATCTGACTTTTCATTCACAAGTTATCACCTGGAAACCAATTCGGGACACACGCACGTAGTATATAAAGGGATGTAACTCTGGTAAAAATTGTCCAAAAATGTTCGCTATCGAACTTGACCTAGATATTCATGAGATACACTTACATACCAAACCTAGTTTCAATCTGACTATTTGTTCCCAAGTTGTCATCTGGAAACCAAATATTTAGCAATTTTGAGGTATAAAAAGGGGCACAACTCTAGTAAAAATTGTCGAAACATTGTCATTATCGAACTTGACCTAGATATTCATAAGATACACTTACATGCCAAACCTAGCTTCAATCTGACTTTTCATTCACAAGTTATCATCTGGAAACCAAGCACACGGACGGACGGACGACACCCATTTCTATAGTCCCCTTCGACGAAGCGTCGGGGGACAATGAGACAGGCGCTACCTGGAATGCTCCCGAAGGCGAAGTATATACATTTTAGTCTGGCCCTGTTTTGACAGAATATTTATTTCTAAGACTTTGTAGGACAAATCAGTGTTTATGTAAGATACATGAAATGTCAGAACCGCGGGAGTTTCTGATGAATTGAACTGTCATGGCGGCTCTTTCCGCTTCCGTGGGCGCTTCGCGCTCGCGCATTTATCAATATTGCACAAATTTCGCGTGCCGGAAACCCCTTTTCTGCCATTCACGACACTAAAACATATACAATTAAGCAATCATTTTTTACATCTCATTATTTGATTACGCAACTCGTGTTTACATAATTTGAAAGCATGGCATTTATCAATATTGCACAAATTTCGCGTGCCGGAAACCCCTTTTCTGCCATTCACGACACTAAAACATATGCAATTAAGCAATCATTTTTTACATCTCATTATTTGATTACGCAACTCGTGTTTACATAATTTGAAAGCATGGCCTACCTCCTGGTTGTCACGTGTCTCTTCGTCTTGACATCAACAGTTCAAAGCAAATTTATCATGAGCAGCAGAACGTGTTTGAAACAAGAAATGCCATTATCACACAAAATATATCAGCTATACTGCAGGTATCGACGGCCAGGCGTGTATATTTATGAAGGTCCCACAACAGTGAAAACACTGATTATTGACCGATTGACGGAAGAAGCACATGTCGTAGTCAATGGATTAACAACTCTGAAAGAAGTCAAAATATTGACTGGAACTAAAAAAATATGTGGACTTATAACAGTGCCACACACTGTTGATGTTATCATGGCTAATAAGCCATGTGCACG
Source organism: Gigantidas platifrons (assembly GCA_002080005.1). Taxonomy (NCBI): domain Eukaryota; kingdom Metazoa; phylum Mollusca; class Bivalvia; order Mytilida; family Modiolidae; genus Gigantidas; species Gigantidas platifrons. The sequence goes on along the minus strand of MJUT01012362.1, from coordinate 236,207 downwards.
TATTTATTGTTTAAGCTGTGGCCTCAAAATACATGAACAAGTATTGCAAAATTTACAGTTAGCATACATTTGTATATATTTCTTTGTTTATAATTCGCCTACATTTGTATATATAATTCGCCTATGTGCAGTTGATTTGATCCATTATTGAAAAGTAAAAACAAATCTGAAGTACAAACAGTTGAAATTAAAATCATCCCTTCGAGATGTCCATTTTCTTTGTGAATGAAAGGGTGAGTCTGTCGTATATATTTTTTTTCTGAACCGCAGGTTCTATTACTAACATGATTAAGTAAATAAATTCGTATTGTTTTATGAACAGATGAAAGTTGAAACTACTTCAAACGCAGGTACAGAATCTACTACTAGTGTGCAAATTCCTCCTGAAAAAGTCAAGGATGATGAAACCACTTCAAGCATGACAAGTCTACAAGTTCCGTCATCGACACCAGATGTGGTGGGTATCAATTCCTAGCTTAGAATTGAACAAAGCATTTTAAATTCTAAATTAATGAAATTTTCTCTTGGACTGAACATTGTGATCTAAAAAGCAAATTAATAACAGAATTTTACTCGGACTCCAAAAGGTTGAATTGTATCGGGTTGTTTATCGTAAACATCTTCATATCAAGGAATAAAAACACAGTCGTATGTAGGATATGAAGGATAAGCCTTCAATTTCGTTACAAACCGGGATACATGGTCATAAAAATTGGTACCAATTGATATTTTTCAGATGTTACCTGTTTTCAGTGTGGTGTGGAATATCTAACCCACAAAACGTTGATCAGACATGTTAGAGTTATACACCCAAGCAAAATTATTAAGTGTCGGTATTGTGGTTACGTCGTGTCGTCCTTTTTAAGCTACCTAATGAAGAGACATGTGGAATTAAGGCACAGCGCACAAATCAAAGCTGAAGCAGAAAAAGCAAATGAAATAACAATACTTGCCACTGCATTTCTTGGATTAGGACATGATGAACAATTAAATGATTATGAACCAACCAACAAAGATGAACCACTTAACAAAAAACCAAAGAAACAACAGAAGGCAAAACCAGAAGGATTTACTAAAACAAAAACAAAAAACAGTAGGAATGAAACTGTTTCATTGCCACCTAAGACGCCGGAAAAATCTATAAACATGTCATTTTCCAACCAGCTAGTATAATACTTGCGATAGACGATCATCCCAATGTATCGCATATAAAAAAACAGATTTGTTAGGTTTGTTCAGCGCGCCGACCCAAGTAATATCGCCATTGAAATCCACAGCTAAAAAGGGAAAGTTGAACGATCCAGAAAGAGAAACAGTTATTGTAATCGAAGAACCGACATTGAATGCACAAGTGAACTCTGGATCTCGTAATGAGCCGTGTCTTAAGGAAGAGACAGACAGATATCACGTGATATATTTATAGCGCGTGCATTTTACGGAATAATGATCTGTTCCGATTTTTTTATTAGGCGCGGAGTTAATGTAAACAATATGGCAGACCCTGCCTTCGTGTTCGCTTCATAAAAAAAAGACAAATTTAAGAAGTCCAAATTGATGAACTTATTAAACGAAAGAGGTACTCGATGGGAAGACCACGACTACGTTATGAGGGGAGCTTTGCCGCAGCCTTTGGCTTTGGCAACCGAGCATGATGCGATGCCCATTGTTGATAACATTGCCTCCAATGTGACGGTTTCAAGTAGTGCAACTGAGACCGAGCAGACGAGAGCCATTTTGTGGAATGAAGGCAGAAGGGTTGTAGAGTTGGATCTGTTAGCAGAACAACTGTACAGTAATAGTTGCAACGCCCATCTGCACCTGAAGGATATAGTTGGTGAAATGAGGTTAACATAAATTTGTCATAAAGAAGGCTGAACCTTGCACGTAAATAACCGTTTACCACCCACTACATGTATTAAAGTTTATTCAAGCACGTAGTAAATGCCGATCATGAACTCCATCAAATGTTGATAATTATGTGGTTAAAATATGGTATCAAATAAAGGTAAGAATCACATATTAGTAAAAAGAGTTTTTGTCATATAACCTAATGTTAAATTCTGGAAACAATTTCGCGCTTTGCCCGACAAAAAAATAAATATGCTAACTCTCGTGTTGTCCGAAAAAAAAATTCTGAATGAAACCCCCCCCCCCCCATAACCTCCCCTGCAAGTTAAATGGTCGGTCCCTAAGCCGTATTCGACTGGCTGCGAGAGTTTGCGCATGTGAACTCAAGACTTCCTGTGTTCACAGATATCCATTTTTTTGTACTCGAGCGTAATTGCGTCAGAATTTGAATTGATTCTAAGCATTTGTAAGTTTGCATGTAAATTGTTTTATATGTGACATTGGCATACTCGCACCGTTATCCCACCATATACAAATACATATCGCACCGTTATCCCACCATATACAAATACATATATATTCATTGCTTGTATTCACTAGACACGAGGGGGAATGCTCATTGCTAATCTTAGTATAGGGATGGTAACGGAAATTTGTGCTGAATGATGAGCAGAATTTATTGAAATCAGATGTTATCAATAGCATTTCTGAAGTGAAATGCAATTTATTTGAGCAAGATATCTGTTACATTGATGAAGTTATGGCTATTTAAACACCTGCACCCCAAAACGTTTTTCCACATTTTTATCAAGAAAAATGTCAAATCCACAAATTAAATGAAAAAAATCATATAAAATCTAAATATCCATATTTTTTCATGCACATAGTCTTGATACATTGCTTGAACATTAGGGCCACTTTTTAGCAAGAAATCGAAAAAATTCCACTTATAAACATTTTTTAAATATAAAATAAATGTAAGACAACAATCGTTTTTTAATTAATTAATGTATAATGACTGAAACAGTCTAATATTTCAATATTAAGCATAAAAAATGCACTGAAGTCTTTTTGCCTCTCTGCCTTCTTGAATCATGAAATGGTATGTTCAATTTATAAGTAAATTAAAGTAAATTAACTGTCGTTATTACATGTAAAATTATACTGGAAAGTGAAAAATGGCAAAACACTCCATAAATGTCATGTTTATATATTATTGTACAATCTAAAACAATGTCAATAGAACATTTCAGACAGAAATTTGGTCACAAATGATTGGAAAACTATGGTAAATATAGTTAAATAGCTGAAAGATGTTTTTCCAAAGTGACAAATAATAGAACATTAAACTTAAGAGAAGAATTTTTCATGATTCTTATTCGATTAAAAGTTGGTTTATTTGTGCGAGACCTGTCTGAACGATTTGACATATCTCGGGGTCAGTTTTCCAAAATTTTTACAACTTGGATTAATTTTCTTAATGCAGAATTACCACTTTTATTTCCTTTTCCGTCCCAGCAAAAGGTGTATGCAACAATGCCAAAATCATTTGGTAGCTATCCAACAAGTAGAATAATCACTGATTGTACAGAAGTGTTTGTTGAAGTACCTTCGTCAATGTTAGCACAACCACAAACATGGTGAAACTACAAACACCATAACTCATACAAGGTTTTAGTTGGAGTTAGTCCAAATGGAACTGTAACATTTGTGTCGGATTTATGGGGTGGAAGAGTTTCCGATAAGGAAATTACTGAACAATGTGGCGTTTTACAACAACTCACTTCTGGAGACAATGTTATGGCAGATAAAGGCTTTGAAATTGAGGATATACTTCCAGACGGGGTTACCCTTAATATTCCGCCTTTCAAATGAACAGCAGCACAGTTATCTGCTCAAGCAGTTGAGGACACAATAAGCATTGCATCTGTCAGGATACACGTGGAACGTGCAATTGGACGCATTAAAACGTATCATATTTTAGATGGTGTCTTACCACTGCACCTTTGGGAAAAAAACATGCCCCCTTTTCATGTTAAATGGTCTGTCCCTAATAACCAGGCCTCTTTCAAACTTAAACATCTGCCAGCACCACCCGATTCTTTTCTAACTACATGCATATTTAATTTAGAAGAGTATTTTGTTAAATATATAGTTTATTTATACATGTAAATAAAACATTAACACAATTGATAACAATGAAAGGTATGAAATGATTATCCATTTGTTTTTAATTTTTTCCACAGATCTTGTCTTATTAATGGAAGTTGATGTTCAACTCTCCTTGTTAGTAATTCTGTGATTACTACCCACTTGTAGAATAAATCTAATTTTGGTAAACATTGGTGAAACCATCTTTTCTTATCAAAATAAATTCTTTCCACAAATATATCTTTTTGTTCACCAAACCAAACTACAAAGTCAACCCATTCTAATTTTGCAATATACATTTGTCCTTGGACTTGGTAGAAATAATTGTCATTTCTCTTTAATGACACTTTTCCATTTCCCCCCGACATGCTTCATCAAAATCCATGTTTGCTTTACTAAATGGACATTTTATCTCTAAACCCCCATTGTGTGTCAGCCGATTTATCAATGACCATGCTGTCTAAGCTAGTTCCGAAACCAGGCCTGTCCTTGCTTAGAATAAAGCTAACTGGCTCAACCTGAATCGGACACCCTTTCTCAATCATGTACTCTTTATATGCAGCTACAGCTACATGTTCGTATTCTTTACCGTACGATATGGCAATGGAATGGGGTGCACTATAAAACATAAAGCAAAAAGCTGATAGAGGTACAGTCAAGTTTTTCGAAAAGAAGAGTTCAATATTTAGAGAGTTCCAATCGCCGAAGATAGAAAAGGGTAAAATTTTTCGGCAGTTAGTTGTTCCGGAAAAGTATAGGAGGGATGTTATGAGAGTTGCTCATGAGTCATTAATGGCAGGACATTTAGCAACTAAACGTACGGTCAGTAGAGTTATGACAGAATTCTTTTGGCCGGGGATTACGTCAGACGTAAAAAGGTTTTGTAGGTCTTGTGATATATGCCAGAGGCCTGTGCCGAATAGTTGACATTCCTTTCCGCAGGGTGGCGGTAGACATAGTGGGTCCTTTAGTCCATATTACAGACAAAGGTAATAGGTATGTGTTAACCTTAGCTGACTATGCAACTAGGTATCCTGAGGCGGTGGCGTTGCCTTCTATTGAAACTGAAAGGGTGGCTGAAGCCCTTATTGAAGTGTTTTGTCGAGTGGGATTTCCACGGGAGATTTTGACAGACCGAGGGGCCCAGTTCATTTCAGCATTAATGGCTGAAATGAGTTACGACAGTTAACGATAACCCCATACCATCCCATGTGTAACGGTTTGGTTGAAAGGTTCAACGGAACTTTGAAACTTGTATTAAAACGGTTATGTGCAGAACGTCCAAAAGATTGGGACAGGTATCTAGGCCCTGCATTGTTTGCTTATAGGGAGGTACCACAGGAAAGTTCTCGTTTTTCGCCATTCGAATTGGTATATGGTTGGTCAGTAAGGGGTCCCATGACTATATTAAAGGAATTATGCTCCAAGGAAATATCTGACCCTGAGTTAAGTTCTACTTATGAATATGTTATTAATTTAAGGGATAGGTTAGAGTATACATGTGAACTGGTTAGGGAAAATTTAGAACACGCTTCACGTAAGCAAACTAGGGTCTATAATAGAAGGTCCGGTAAACGGAAGTTAAAACCAGGTCAAAAAGTATTAGTCCTATTACCCACAAAGGCCAATAAATTGTTGATGCATTGGAAGGGTCCATATAATATAGTACAACGCGTTGGTGATTTAGATTATAGGATCAATGTGAAGGGTAAACTTAAATTGTTCCATGTAAACATTTTGAAACTGTATGTGGAGAGAGATCGTAGTTCAGTCGGTGTCATTGGACAATTAAGTGACAACACTGATTTAGACATAGTTGATATAAACACAGTATGTACGTGTGCATCCGTGTCTGTAATTGATGAGTTTAATTAGTGAGGAGGATAACGGTTATGGTGAGTTAATAGTGCCACCTACATGTAACAGTTCTGAAACATATGAACATGTACACATCAACCCAGAGTTGGAACATGGTCAGGTACAACAAGTTCGAAGTTTACTTTGGAAATATACTGATGTTATGACAGATGTTCCTGGGCATACAAATGTTCTTGAACATGATATCAAACTTACAAGTAAAGACCCAGTTAAGCAGAAACAATATCCTATACCATATGCAATGGTGGGTGAGGTGGAAAAGAAAATTGATAAAATGTTAAAGCTCAATGTGATTGAGGAATCCAATAGTCCTTATTCATCCCCATTCGTGATAGTAAAAAAAAAGGATAATACAAATCGACTTTGTATAGATTTTAGAGCACTGAATTACAGTCTTTGATGCTGAACCGATGCTCAACATTGAGGATACATTTGCAAAAATCTCCAAATTTAAGATTGGCTCAAAAATTTATTTAACCAAAGGCTATTGGCAAATTCCTCTGACGTCATCAGCAAAACCACTTACTGCTTTTCAATCACCAAAGGTTTGTTTCAGTTTTCTGTGATGCCGTTTGGGACAATTAACAGTGGTGCGAGCTTCTCGCGTTTAATGCGAAAAGTATTAAAAAATTTACAGAATGTCGATAATTTTGTCGATGACATAATTATCTATACAGATACCTTTTCACATCATCTAATAGTTCTAGAGAATGTTCTACGTAGTTTAGCTGAGGCTAATTTGACAGCTAAACCATCCAAGTGTTTTATTGGTTACCATCAACTTGGTTGTTTGGGTCATACTATTGGTCAAGGTCGTTTATTACCTGGCCCAGATAAAGTGGATGCTATACGAGAAGCACCACGACAAGAGACTAAGAACAAGTAAGAAGTTTGCTGGGTTTGGTTAATTTCTACCGGAAATTTGTTCCCGACTTTGCTACCATAGCAAGTACTTTAACTGATTTAACAAAGAAGGGGTTACCCAATCATATTAAATGGGGTCCAAATGAACAACAGCCTTTTACTAAGTTAAAGTCAGCATTGGTTAGTAGCCCAGTACTGAAATTACCCAACTTCGATTCTAGTTTCCTGGTACAGCCTGACGCATCTGACGTTGGTTTGGGTGCGGTACTGTTACAAGATGAGGATGGTGTACGATTATCAGTAATGTATGCTAGTCGTAAGCTATCTAAGACTGAAAAGAATTATTCAGTGATTGAAAAAGAATGTCTTGGTATCGTTTGGGAATTACAAAAATTTGAAAAATATTTGTATGGTAGAGAATTTGTATTGGAGACGGATCATTGTATCTTCAGCGTTCGAAGTTAGCAAATTCGAGACTTATGAGATGGCCTTTGTTAATACAACCTTACCGTTTTAGAATTGAAGCTATTAAGGGTCGTGATAATGTAGGTGCTGATTATTTGAGTCGGTGTTAGGAAAATAGTCAGTTTACAGTTTTTGTACAGTAGTAAATAGTTGTGTAAAATGTTATTTTAATTTTAATATATATTTGATATAGGGTAACCGTAAAACTCTATTATTTAAGGTGTAATAGATCATGGAACGAAAATCTAGTTGTAAGAGACTGTGTGCATGTTTGTGTAGTTGTTTGTATGGAGTTTAGATTGGATTCTTAGTTTGGTCTGATTGCGATATTGTGGGCAGGATGCTATGTGATGCGAATCCGCTGGGTAGTAAGCCGTCTTCGACGCGACCTGTTAATGATCCTTGCCCGTCTTCTAGTCGGGTAATGTCAGTGACGTGAAATTGGTCGGTGTGGTGTGATAACGAGGACCTTTTGAATGTTGCGGGCATCTGTCATGATCATGTCGGCATGTATAATATGTTAGAGTCGTTTATTACTAGATAAAATTTTTGGTAGGAAAAGTGGTGCATGTGGCGTGTTGCGGGCAGTTGTACAGGACGGTACAATTTTGATACAGTAGGACGACTGTATTGTTGACATACGGAATAAGTGACTTCTTATTTAATTCACATAGTTGGTTGTGAATTATATGATTGCAATCATATGGGTTTATTTCACAATTGTTGTGAAATTGAGGACGCCAGGGTATGCTGCTTCATTTAAGTGTTTCATGTATTCTATTTAGATGGTCTAAAATATTGTGTTTAAGATCGTGTTTGAGAAAGTATACTACTTTCTTAGAATGGGGAGGTTTGTTACGATCTTAAGATTTTGAAGGTGTTCCCGTCGTGTTTTGGTTGTTAGCTTTTACTATTTTATCCACTTGTAATTAGGTTATTTCCGTTTTGAATAAGTCTTTTGAAGTTTAGAGGACTTAAGTATTGATTTTTCTCATACTCTATTCGGAATCGTAGTAAACATTAATACAATAGATCAAAAAGGCTAGTTGTACTTTTATTGGTTTCATAACTCCTAAAAGTACATATCATGTTTCACGGACTTCTTGGGTAGGTTAGGGGTAATTAAGTTGTCGTTTTTGGGAGTTCTTCACCACACGTTGTAAAGTTACTGTGGAGTGTGTATGGTCGTTGTCTTGTCTTGTTCAAGGTAAGTAAAACTTATTAGTTATTTTATAGTTAAATTTTGACGTCCATATTATTTTATTTATACAATTTTGAGAAAATGTTTGTAAATTAGAACATTAGTTCAGTATATAATGTACAATTTAACACCACAAACATTTAGTGGTCTTCGTATTGACATTTTAAACAAGACATTTGATGCAGAAATCATCGCACCATGTAGCGAATATTTTATTAGATAAATGCACGTTTGTAAGCAGTCGTACATAAATGTAAATTATTGTCGCACAATAAAACGGTCAACAGTATATTTTAATTATTGATTTCCACACAGTGAACGACAACGATAGATATGTAATTATTGGATCCTAAATATTACTACACACTCCATGCATAGCAGACGATAATTAATCAACGTTATAAACAAAACATTTGAAATATCCGATACACTTATTTGAATATTACAATGTTTGTGAATAAGTGAAATCAGGCGTGTAGTATACCGTATAATGTACGATACATTATAAACAATTATATCGACCTGACGCAAATTACATAATTATAGATTGTATAGATAATTTGAAGTATTAAAGTGTAGTTATTATTCATTATAGTTATGATGATGCATTATGTGAATTTGTTTAGTTAATATGTATTTATGCTAGTCATTTTAAGATATTTAGTAGTCCTTATTTTGTTCAAGGTCCTGTATTATAGTTTGATGTTTGACGTGTGATGTGTGCATAGAACTGGTGGAGTCATTGATGTTGCAGACCGGCTGTCTGTTGTCCGACGTGGATGGAATTGTGGATTTGACATTAACTG
>MJUT01012362.1:181750-197355 GCA_002080005.1 Gigantidas platifrons | reverse complement strand
ACTGAATTTCAAGTCAATAATTTCACCACATCATGTTCAATTCAGCGATACAAAAATATCTCACGAACAATGCTTCATGAAATAAATATGGCCTCTCTTCCTGTTTCATAAAGCTGACCAGGATGACATCCCCTTTGTTGACAAAGGATTGAAGAGTTCTACAAAGGGCAACAACTCTTGAAATATCAATGGAATTCTATATATAGTATACCTAACCCGAATAATCCAGTCGTTATATTACGCTCCCGCTGGTCGCTACATCAGAAGGCGGAGAGAATCGGAGACGGAAAGGGCTTGAATTATTCGAGTTATATATAGTATTGATACACACCAAGGACTTGGCTCTAAACTAGTGGTGAAAACATTATTGCTGTTTTTTTTTTGCACAAAGTGGTTTTTTGTTTATGTTGTAAAACAATTATATTTTAATTTGCTCATATTGTATATGCCCCCTGTGGGCCCTTGATTGGTGAACCAATAAACTTATGACTTATAAACAAAAACTAGGGGAGTTTTATATCAAAAATTAATTTCGAACTTTCTAAGATAAGAGAAGAATCATTGGGGAAACTCTTTTCTATAGTAAAATATACAAAAAGTTTGAACAATAAGAATATTTAAAATTTAATGTACAAAAAGAACTCCGATAATAATGAAAGATTTTGTAAATTCTGTAAGGATAAAGTTGAGGACGATGATTAATTTACATGAACCAGGAGGTCTGCAAAATACTTATGAGTGTTCATATTTTATATTTTTCAGAAATGTGTTGTCTAATTGACTACAAATTTAATGATTGTGGGCGGAGCTTCCCTAGACAGGACAACTAACCAGGCACAGGAGGATCTCCGACTCATCAAATACTGTAACATGCAGTTGGTGCCAATACACCAAGTCTGTTTCCCAGGCTTACCGGGTGAGGGATCATGAAAAGATACATAGAAAATACTTGGACTTTGTCCCAGAGCCTACTCCACAACACACTGGGATGAAGTCCACTGTCACTAGCTATAGACCAGAGCCAGTTGTATATAATAATGTCTGGGACACCCCAACTACAAGAGAACTCGCCCAAACCTTGGATGAGGCAATGTCCAATTTCGCAGACCTCCTCAGTTTGGAACCAAGAACACCATCACCATTATAACCCCTCAGGAATGAACAACCACCACCTAAATAAGTAACCATACCATCAGACCAATTATTTGCAAAATACCTAACTGAAACTGAAGACAAGGAAAAGACACCAACTATACCATCATCACCAATCAACTTTTGGACTTAAACCACATCATCTATACCATCACCACCATTAATGATCTTCTGGACTTAACCACATCAGTACCATCACCACCACAACTTCTGGACCTATCAACCAATCACACCTAAGGAAAAAGTACCACCAACTGTAAACAATAGCTCACCTGTAAACCACTCACCTTCAACTTCAACACAACTCGAACCATTAGATCTTTCAACAAAACCAAATCACTCCGTTGAATCAATACCACTAGAACCAACCATTGAAATAGATTGTAGAAAAACTCTTGGACACCACCTAAACCTATCACAACTAAAGAACAACCATCAAAATTGTACGAACACAGGTGTGTGGACCCAAGATTTTTCTATGCCGGGGCACCTTCTTCATATTTGTCACATTCGTTAGCCAAAACCCTACAGGAGAAAGTCAACATGTCCAGATCTTCATGCGAGTCCAACTATGAACGTCGTCTTACTCCTGTAGGGGTACACATGATTATAAAAGAGGAGCGATGTACCTTGAAGGATGGAACTTTACTGGAGCTCAGGGACACATGGATATGTACCAAGGACACCACCCAGGAAGAGTAATATTTTTTGTAAGTTATAGTAATATTTTTTGTAAGTTATAGGTAGGTTTTCCTTACTTTTTAGTTCGATGACGAACTCTTTTCCCGGGGTGCGGGGTAGTGTAACGGTTAAGGTTAGGAGATAGGTACGTTAGGAATATATTGTATGTATGTCGTTTCATATATTTTCATTGTAACCGAAACCATTCTTTTCACATTGTTCGTGGCCGTTTTTATGCCGTTTCGTTTTGGGTACAAGATACGCGTGAATGGAAGTATGGACGTTAACTGTGTGAATGAACTATCTCTTTATTGAAGGTATCGCGATCGTGATATTATTATTGTAAACATTGTTATTATTTATGCATATTTCTCATGGAATTGATCGGTACAGAGTTCGTTCTCAGTTTGACCAGGGGGGTCCAGAAACCGTGTTTGCATCTTTAGTTGTCCTTTATCCATTGTCCCGCTCTATTACCTGTTGCGTTTATTCATGCTAGGTATATATATTGTAACTGGGGCGCTGTTTCCTTCCAGTTAGGTATATTAAAGCTCCATTCCCCGTTTTCCCACTCCCAAACCATGAACGTTGACATGTGTTATCGTAAGCTGCCATATTGATTTCCGGTTTAGCCTGCGCAAGTCATGGGAACTGATTATGTATGTAACCAATCAAAGAGCTGGACACACCTATTGTGCCAGTGACACAAATTCTTGGTCACTCTAGCATATAAATAGCGTAAACGCAGCCGACACAGATTTAAGGTTGTGGACCCGTCAACAAGGGCATTTGTTTTAATATAACCCTATAGATACCAGAGCGTAGGGTAGGGACGGATAATTTAGCCAGTGCAACAGGTCTCTTATGGACCACTCATCATGAGCATAATGCTCATAGTGTGCTGTCCTCTACAAAATAACTGTTTTCCCTTCCTGTCTTATATTCAACCTGGCTGTCAGGGTCAATAATGTGCTCCGATAGGCTGAAATTTCAAAATTCCTCTTCTGAAACTAATGAATGATCATTGGAAGGTCCTTTTATCAAGTTACTGTTTGTTTATGTCAATCTGAAATCCAAGATGGCCACCTACGCAAGACACAGTTTTAACACAGTACCACATTGGAAAATATAGAAAAATCTATTTCTGAAAAACTACTGAGCTGAATGATCCCATTGTGTGCTTAAATGGCCATTGAATGGTCTCTAATTAAGTTTGTGTTTTATGTGATGATCCACCACCACATGTTATAGTATTAACACATGACCATATGGGAAACTACAGAAATATTTTCTTCTCTGAAGCTATTGCACTGATTGAAACTAAACTGCATCAACCATTGGAAAATCCTTTACAGCCTTTGTGTTTTATGTTGATAGGAATTCTAAGATGACTACCACTGCAGGACATAGTTTTTACATAGGACCAATTGGTTCTTTTTATAACCAGGTGAACGATACAGGCTCTTGCGAGCCTCTGGTCTTAAATTCCTTTCCCGATGTGCGATAGAGACGAGGTGTAGATTCAGTCTGCATATGTACTGAACAACCACATCTTTTCTCAAAGGCATCTATAGAAAAACCTTGTCTAAAAGACCTCTTAAAGCTTTTAATCTTTCCATGTTTTACTGCAATAGAAAAGAAAAAAATAAGCATGTTTTGCACCGTTTTCAATTACAAAAAATATTTTGAGATCACCCTATATAAAATGTGATTGATAGGAAATTTTGAAAAATGGAGATTGTAGAGAAGAAGTCCTGGTTAGCAAGAGTACACTTAATTTGTGATGTGAATGGTTGGGAGGACACTGCAACAATAGCTATATTTTCTACAATTAATGGGTAAGTTTGTCATTACACAAATCCATTTAATAAGTTAGAACCAAATCATAATGGTCATTACTACATTCGTTGGTAGAATATATTTACAATTTATGCAATAATATAAAATATTCTGAATGGATTCATTTAATTACAGGTACCATGTATACAGACGGAAACCAGGGTGTGTGGTACTCTGAATTGTACTCCAGAGCCTGGAAACAGACATGACATGCATGCTGTAGTCGTTAAATATTTGGACGGAGTGACAATATGACATGTTCCAAGGAACATCTGTAATGTAATTAGCACTTGTTTGATTGATTGATTGGTGTTTAACGTCCAGCGAGCAATTTTTCAACTATATTCAGGACAAGAACATTTAAAAATTTAAACGCCACGTGACTCGAGACAAGGAAAGGTGATGGGTAGGGACGGATAATTTAGCCAGTGCAACAGGTCTCTTATGGGCCACTCATCATGAGCTGTTACACTTGGTTCTTTAACGTGCGAAGAGGGTGACAATCTCTCAACACGGGACCTCGGTTTATTTACGTCTCATCCGAAGGACGGGTTGGCTGTGAATTTCTACATCCCGCACAACCGACGGACGCTCCTTCAAGCCGAAGAAGCTCTCGGTCCCATTTCTATACCCCGCGGTTCCCACGGGGGAGACCCCTTTTAGAGGACTAGTGCATCTAAGACGGAGAAACCTGGTGCCTATTCTACCCCGGCACACCCTCTGGGAGGGGGTTGTACAAATAAAAGAAACATTAAAAATATAAAACCATACATCTAGAACATATATTATATGACTATATTTTTGCATATAAATTAATGTCTTTTAAAAATCTCAAAATTGTGTCGCCTGCGACATTTGTAAATAAATTAGATAAACTGTTGGCATTGTAGAATGTCTGCCGAACATTGGCAACATCCACACAATCAATCAAGACATGTTTTAATGAAAAATTAAAATTACACGGAATACATTCCGGTCGTTCTTCATTATTTAACAAATAGCTATGAGTAAGTCTACTATGACCTATACGACATCTGGTCAAGACTACCTGTTCCTTCCTATTTTGACCGTAAGAACAAGGAGTCTTGTCAACTAGGGAATGCATTTCGTGTAATTTGTTATGAATTTGCTGGTCCCAGCTATCTTGCCAACGTTTTAAAATATATTTCACTATAAAAGGTGTAATATCTGTATAAGGAATAGAACAATTGGATACAGGGTCATCCAATGCGTTCTTGGCTTCCCGGTCAACGACTGTGTTCCCATGGATACCTAGCAACAAGGCTTTTATAAATTTCAACAATTTTTAAAATAAAAGGGTTTTGAGTTTTACAACTCTCAATTGCCAACAGGCAAGAAAGAGAATCGGAACAGATCATGCATTTACTCTTTTCAGAAGAGGCAACGAACTTCAAGGCAAGAAGTATTGCATTAGCTTCTGTACTGAAGATCTAACTGGCAGATGGTATTCGATCAGAGTAGACCTGCTGTCCAAAAACAGCTGCCGACGCTACTCTTTCACCATCCTTTGAACCATCAGTATATATTGCAGAGTATTCAGATCTTGCTGTTTTGTAAGCTGTTGTTTGGTTATAAGTTTAACACTTGACTTGTTCATGTTTTTCTGATAATTTTGCAATGAGAAGTCATACATGTGTCTTACATATGGGACAGTAGTTAAGATAAGACACTTTAGATGTGTATTGTTTTCATCATTGTTACAAAAACTTTAAGAATATGTATGACAGTACAGCAGATCTTGACAACTTATGTTTTTTTTTTCCTGTTTTAATTCCTTATGGTGTTAATTGGATAACCATGTAACATTTTTCCAACATGAAGATAGGAATGTTCCTTTTTTTTGTTATTTTCATTAAAATATAAGAAATCTGTTAAAACATTGGAAAAACTTATTGAATATTTTCACATATAAAATTCTAAATGCAAATGCTGTAGTGATGGTTAAATAAATTTTCCTCTGTAGTCAATAATTTAAAGAATTTGTTACCTTACGTATGGGACAAAAATTGTTAACTATTTTGAATAAGTATTTTGTCGTTGTATATAATGAATTCAAACTAAAAATAAGTATATTTCAGTATATTTCTACTCCACGAAGATAACTTTTGAATTAAATCATGATAGTCAGAAAATATTTCACGATTGTTCCTTAAAACGTAAATATGTAACAGTCATTTTAATTTTTTGTTTGTTGAAAGGTATTAATTGCTTCATGTAATTAAAGTAAATTTAGTGAAGACTGTAATTTACATCTTTCATCATCTGACTGTTGTTTGTAGTTGATAAGAGTTTTATAAACTGCTTATATTTGTTTTTTCAATTTAATAATCAGCTGGAATTTTGTTAGTGATCTTATTCCAATTTATGCTAGGTGAGCACTCACAGGTTCTCTAGAGCGTCTGGTTTAGATTTAAAATAAGCTATGTCTGATGTCCAAGAATGAAAATATTTTATAAAGGACCTCCCTGAGATGCTTCCTACAAATTATTACTAAAGAAGCAGTTTCAAAGAAGGATTTTTTTTAATTGGCTAATCAGAAACTAGAATTGTTCATGACAGCCATATTTGATTTCCGGCAAGGACAAAAATAAACATCTTTATAACAAGATCGTATGAACATGTTTCCTGTAAAGTTTAGCCCTATTTTTTATGCATCGACCAATCAGAAACAAGAATTTCCTATGGCGGTCATGTTTGTTTTCAAATTGGGACAAAATTAGAATTTGTTATAATTGACCTCCCAATGATGCTGTGCAATTAGGTCATTTGGCTCAGAGGTCTTATAGGAATTGACGTTTACAAATCGGCCAATCAGAAACAAGAATTAGCTGTGGCGGCCCTATTACCATAGTTGACAAATCAAAAAAATATATGCAAATTTTATAGAGGCCTATTCATAGATGCTTCATACCAAGTTTGGGTTCGTTTGGTCTTGTGGTTTCATTCAGAGAAGATTTTTTAAGATTTGACAAATCAGAAACATGAACTGCCTGTGGTGGTCATGTTAGTGGACTGACCGGCACGATATATGCAAATTTTATAGACGCCATCCCATAGTTCATTTAGTCCAGCGGTTTCAGACGAGAAGATTAAAATGTAAAAGTTAATGGACGGACGCCAAGTGATGATAAAAGCTCACCTGGCCTTCGGCCAGGTGAGCTAAAAAGTAATTGTTTTCTGTTAGATTGTTTTTTTTCAACTTCCTGACTTTAATTTAGTTTTTGGTAGATTTTTGTGTCAAAAAGGGGCCTGGATGATCCTACTCCTTTTTATTTCTAATTCTTTAAAATAATATATACCTCTGGTTCTTTTAAAGGATTCTTCTTTGGAGCTTCCCAGATCACTGTAGCTGGTACGTGGGACCCTTTAAACTCTACTTTCCAGACACCAATGCATACATATGCAAATCAACACGGAATTTACATCTGTGTCCCGATTTGGCTCTTTTTCGCTTTTCTTGGCACAATTTATAACAAAGGAATAGTGACTTTTAGTATAAACTTATATTACAGTGAAACCTCTCTAAACTGGCCCCTCTGAAAACCGGCCAAACCTCAGTATACTGGCCTCATTATTTTGTCCCAGTACCATTTATACCATTAGAATTTAACCTCTGTAATCAGGAACATTTACTGAAGCATATGAAGCTAGACGGCGTGATGACAAAAGAAGACCACTACCCCTCTCACACAGCACACCAAGGCGACCCAAGGAAGATATCAGTCAAAGCCATGTCTCTAGATTTCAGAGAGAATAAATAATAATAATAATAATAATAATGATAATAGTATGTTATATTTAGTCTAATGTTGTTCATTGTTTTTTTTTTTAATTTGGATATTTAAATCCACAATACTGCTGAGAAGGAGACTGGTCTCTTATTTTTTTTAATTACACATGAAGTCATGATGAAGGCAACACTTTACAGTTTCTTTTTCCTAGCCAGTGGTAAATCCATTGAACAAATCTTCTATAGGCAATATATCTATACACTCTGAAATATAAGAATAACTACTTTGTAAATATGATTGATTTTTAAACAAATATTTTTGGTGTTTTAACGCCACTTTCAGCAATATTTCAGCTATATCATGGCGACCAGTTTTAGTGGTGGAAGAAGCCGGAGTGCCAGGAGAGAACCACAGACCATGGACAAGCCACTGATAAACTTTATCACTTGCGGCTGCGAGTCGAGTTTGTGAATATGAAGATTTATATATGTAAAAACAAATTATGAATGTTCATGAGTAGAGACTGTGGAAATGTTTCCTTGTTTGTGGTGATAACATATATTTGTTTAGGACATACACATGTCTTATTTGTACATTTGAAAAAAAAGACACTAAAATAAAAGTTTCCTCCTTCTAGTTCCTCCAATTTTTGAAAAAAAATGTATTGGTCAAAGGCAAACAATTACGTTAGAGTATATAATTCACTCAGATTAACAGTTTTTCTCAATTATTACCTTTAAAAGTTAATAAAATATACATTCAATTATTTAATCGTTTACCTTCATCTTATTTTGGTTACATGTACAACACTTACTTATGAATCAACTGATCTTCCACAGGTGGTCCATTTTCTTGTACATATTTATATACACAAATGGATTAATTATTTTATTATTTCAAGAGAGTTTCAATTTTTGTTATAAAAATAGACAAGTGAATGATGATTATGAAGAAGTTATTTGTTTCTATAGCGGCATGTGCTAGGATGGGTGGAGGATGTATGCTGATATATCAAGGATACTTAAAAAAAAGGTTTGATATATATTTAGATGTTTAGACATTCATATTAAAATGGCCGCCGGTGTTGGAGGTGTGTTGACAACTCTCTTGATTATTTCAGGAAAAAACCTGTAAAATGTGGGACCAATGGTCCAAGACCGGCAATGGAACAGGAAAAACGGAGTCTCTTAAAGGAAAACATGATAAATATATTCCCAAATTGTACCAGCAGAAAATGTATTGTAGAGAAAATACAAAACATTCAAAAGGTTCTAAGAAGGAAAACAAAAGCTGAAGGAATTAATTGTGTTAATATGAAATAAAATGTTGAATCATTTTGTTTTAAAAGTTTATGAATATTGAATGTAAAAATTCCATTGTGTATTGAACCAGCTCATTTATCCTTCCCGAACATACGCAGTCATGTTAAGGCAGTCTTTCTTTTTGCAACATAAATTGGGACAATTTAATGACAATATAATGTTTTATTGACGAGGTGGTGTTTTGTTTTTACAGCGTCGGTGTACGATTTTGGTAAAATTGTACCCTGTCGTATTGAATTTTTAATAATGACATGATCATTTTGATAAAATAGTAACTACGAAGTAATGTCCTTAATAAATTCATAGAAACAAACATAATAATTCGCAAACTATTTGGATTTTTCTACACCCGTCAATCTGAATAAAGTGGGCGGGGCTTATGCTAATTATCCGGAAGTCGCAGTCAATAAGTTATTGAATTTGAAAGCACTTATCCATCTACATTACAATATTAATCCTGTGACCAGATTAAAGAACTTTAATGCCAAAATACTTCTACCTTGCATAGTTGATGAAATTCAGGACGACCGTCTGATGATGAGTAAAGCTTTCAACAGGTTTATGCATATTTAAGTGGACTACGCTGAAAATGTTATAAAATGTTTTTAAATTTAAAACTTATGAAAGATTTCATGATAATTTATTTTCTTGTTAGGTAATCCAACTACCTAGATCATTGAGCTACCCAGGCCTTTTATATGCTTGCTTATGTCATTGTTCAAAAATGACTATCATTATCTTTCAGTCAGTTAGTTGATTATCTGGCCTTTTTACATATACACAAACATGTATATGTACGGATATAGAAACTGGAGGGGGTATACATGTATG
Source organism: Gigantidas platifrons (assembly GCA_002080005.1). Classification (NCBI taxonomy): domain Eukaryota; kingdom Metazoa; phylum Mollusca; class Bivalvia; order Mytilida; family Modiolidae; genus Gigantidas; species Gigantidas platifrons. Next base: position 187,778 of record MJUT01012362.1, on the reverse strand, counting down.
AGACCAAAATGTCCTTGTTTGTGACATTTACATGTAACTGGACATTTACCACGAGTAACACGGCACATGCCACTAGCGGAGCTGGAACCTCTTACCCTTCCAAAGCCCCCGAATTTTTATGTTTGTCTGTTTTTAGTATCATTATTTTGCCAAGTTTTTGATTCATGATTTTTGGATGATGTCTTGTGGAGGTGTGTTGACAACTCTCTTGATTATTTCAATTTTTATGCAGTTTAAAAGTGTTCTTTTCAACCAAAATTCAGATAGACATGTTGATTTTGCACCTGGATTTCAATGGCCTTTGAAATGGTCAATTACTAGCGTTAAACAACATGAAAACTTGGAAGTATTACACTGATATAAAACAATTAAATTCACATAAAATTAAACTGGGAGTTGTCTACAGACCATTTCATACCACAGTACAATGGTTCGAAGAATTTGAAACATACATGGAAAATACATCATCCGAAAACGATCAGGTTGTTATGATGGGAGATTTTAATGTTGATCAACATAAAGATGATAGAATGAAGAAAATTATGAATAATTACAGTTTCAACCAACTTATAAAGTAATCTACCCGTGTTACCAAAGATACAAGTAATCAGGGCACACCGGTCACAGTTTATATACACAAATGGATTAATTATTTTATCATTTCAAGAGAGGTTCTTTTTTTATAAAGATAGACAAGTGAATGATGATTATGAAGAAGTTATTGTTTTCTATAGCGGCATGTGCTGGGCTGGGCGGAGGATGTATGCTGATATATAAAGCATACTTAAACAAAAAGGCTTGATATATATTTAGATGCTTAGACATTCATAATAAAATGGCCGCCGGTGTAGGAGGTGAGTTGACAACTCTCCTGATTACTTCAATTTTTATGCAGTTTAAAAGTGTTCTTTTCAACCAAAATTCAGACGGACATGTTTATTTTGCACCTGGATTTCAATGGCCTGTGAAATGGTCAATTACTAGCGTTAAACAACATGAAAACTTGGAAGTATTACAATGTGATATAAAACAATTAAATTCATCTAAAATTAAACTGGGAGTTGTCTACAGATCACCGTACAATGGTTCGAAGAATTTGAAACATACATGGAAAATAATTCATTTAAGTTTGATTTCATCAATGATCTGATTTAATATTTAATAATTATGATAACCTTGTTTTTCTACATGATTCTATGATTATAGCCATGCCATGATGGTCTCAGATAGTTGACTGTGGTTCATAATAATTTATGGAAGGAGTTTAAAAAATCTGGATTTAGTTCTTTAAATTTTTCAAACATAGAATTTCTAATTTGAGAATTCTTTTACACTGTAGAAAAAAATGATATTCATCTTCAATTTCTTTACAGAACGAACATAATCTTTGCTGTCGTGGTATATTTTTATATCGGTCAGTTTCTGTTTCCAAGGAATGATTACTGACACTCACACGAAATTTAGTTAACAGTTGTTTCTTTTCAAAACTAATTTATGGCTTTATTATCGTCTACTTCACACTTTTGTACACTCATTTGACAATTGAGGGTTTCGCTGCGAAAAGACATTTCGTGTTAAAAACAACCTGCCCTGAATTTTTCTGTATCAGTTACTCTGAAATCATGGGCAAAGTAGATATCAGAGCTAAGCAGCAGATAGCGTCTTTGAGGAAGAAAGGCCAGAATATGCGGTCCATCACCAGTGTACTAAATTCCAGGAGTCATCGCTTCAGAAAAGTCTCATCGAGAGATGCTGAACTCATTCGCCAGCTTTTGACGTCTGATCCCTCCATGTCCAGTGTTCGCATCCACAGATCACTTACTGCAGATGGTGCCGACATCAGCCTGTCAACAACTGAAAAGGCCATCGACGCAGCAGGCTTCACCCACTCAAATCCTAGCTACGGCCAGATGATACGCCATAAAAACAAACCATTGCGTGTAGAGTTCTGCCAGAAACTCATCGCTGATAACAACACATTCGATGACGTTATATTCCCCAATGAAAGATCCGTCCAAACCCATCAGAATAAAACCAACCATTACCGAGACATAGACTGTACCAATTGTTTTAGGGAAGCCGAAACACCCACTTAAGTCCACGTCTGGGGTGCCATAAGCAGAAGGGTGAGTCCAAACTAACTATATTTGAAGACATCATGGAGAAGGAATTCTTCACTAACTGCATCCTCCGAGATAACCTCGTGACATACATCCAGGTAAAGTTTCCAGATGGTCACAGGTTCCAACAGGACAATGATCCAAAACATCGGTCGAAGATGGCCAAAGACTTTACCTAAGAAATTTGAAGTGATTTTTGTAGGTTTTAGGCTGATGAAGAATATTATTTATAATAAGACAATAATAATAATAATGGAATCACAGTATCAAAGAAAGTTTTGAACGACTACATAGACAATCTTTATGACAAGTTTACACTTGAAAACCCCATGATCAAAATAAGCAGAGCAACATTCTTCCGCTGTCGACCAAAACATATATTCTGCCAGTATCTTTCACCGCGAAACGTTCATGTTTATGTATCAAACACCAAAATGTAGCCCTAATGACAAACAAGGCATTACAGCAAAATATTGGAAAAAGTGACGGGCTCTTGATAAATTCTATGAGACACATTCTGACGAAGACCTTTCGGTCAACAAAATAGATACACAAGTTATTGAATATAGTCACTGGAAGCGAGTTGACATAGGAAATGGAAAGAAAAAATGTGAATGTAGTCAATGTCTCAAAGTCAAAAGATGAATACAGAACGGAATTGTTGAAAACAGCTGAAGTATTCCGGGAATACGTCAAGATGGTGAAGAATCAGTACTCTGAAATACGAAAGTTGAAGGAAAATCTACCAAATCGTAATGTCGTTGCGCAACTAGACTTTGCGGAAAATTACACCAAATCGTAATGTCGTTGCGCAACTAGACTTTGCGGAAAATTACACCAAATCGTAATGTCGTTGCGCAACTAGACTTTGCGGAAAATTACACGTGCACATCATATGATGAGGTCCAGTCAGCTTTTTGGAACAAGTCAATGGTGACAATTCATCCGATTGTCGTTTACTACCGAGATGCTAGTGGAAAACTGGTCCATAAATCTTTGGCAATCGTTTCAGAAGAGCTGTCGCATACAGCTGCCGTAGTACTTACATTCTTGAAGCATCTAATGCCCATACTGAAAGGTCTTATTCCGGGCATGACTACGATTCACTATATCAGTGATAGTCCGACATCACAGTACAGAAACAAATATGTGTTCAACGTGATTGCAGAACATAAAGACCGCTTCGGAATTTCTGCAAGTTGGCACTACTTTGAGGTTGGCCACGGCAAAGGACCGTGTGATGGAGTGGGTGCTGTGGCCAAGCGCATGGCTGACAATGCTGTTAAGAGAGAAAAGCATGTGATCCAGGACGCAAAAGGCTTTTTCGACTGGGCTTCTAAATCGAATTCAGCAATACAGTATGAATGGGTTGGTGCAGATGAAATTGCAGAGTCAGACAATGAAATTAAACAGGCAGCACTGTCTACAGTAAAAGGAACAATGACAATGCATGCAGTTTTCGGGTCCGATGATAGTACTATTATTACAAGAAAAATGTCATGCTTCTGCGATAACTGCTTTCAGGATGGCTCATTGTTAAGCGAGAATCGATGTGTTGGATGGGAAACTCACCAGATCAAAGACGTACGCAATCCAGTAATTGTTGAACCTGAAGAATAGACAGTCATCGATGAAGCGAACGAGAAGTATAACGTGGATGAATGGATAGCAGTATCATATCAAGGAACTTGGTACATTGGAAAGGTCGCAGAACTTGATACCGATGACGATGACTTCAAAGTATAATTTCTGACAAAATCACGACACAGAGGAACATTTACGTTCAAATATCCCACTAGACCAGATATCATGTGGGTCTACAGAGAAAATATTCTATGTAAAGTCGACGAACAAGCAGCAAATGGAAAAAATGAAAGGACATTTTCATTAACTAATGACACAATAGACAAGATTGAGAGAATTTTCAAGGAGTGAGATTTCTCCGTAACGATAGAAAGTGACTGGATACTGAATTATTTGATACGAGAACTGACACTGATGACTAGAGTTTGTTTCATGCATTTGTCCGAGTTTATTAAATATGTTTAACTTGAGTTATTCTGTCTACTGCAATTTTAAGGAATTCCATGATTCTTCCGTAACAAATTAGAGGTCTAAGTTCTTTGGGTCTTTTAGGGTGATTTGTTTAGCTTATCATATTACAATTAGTTTTAATATAGACTGAGATGGATAAATCAAAACTGAAAATAGATAGTCTTGTGTTATTGCTTAAAATTGATAACTATCTGATTAGAAAGATTGTCATTCTTGTCCTCTCTGAATTAAAACTGAATTTCAAAATACAATCCAATGTTTAGGTACGTATTTCTAAAATATGTTGCATTCCAGATTTATAGCATTTTCTTGACCAAATTTAGTAAGTATTCTGACCTTAGTTATTCCGATTTAATCTTATTTAATCTCAGTTTCCACCTCGTACAGCATTTATAAAAACAATTATATCACGTTACGGAGGAATCCATGGAAAATACTACACAATTTTGAACTTTACTTTGATCGTAAATATTTCAAGAATGGTCTAAGATTTGGTAGAGCTATTTTGCAATTAATTCGATCAAGGTCCACTAAATCAAACTACAGGCGTTCATTGCAATTGATCATTCTTCAATTTCCCCCCTTGTTGTACCTGAAATGCAAAGGTTTCGTGAGATTGGCCGTGAAGATGATGCTGGTGTCTAATGGCTTTCCAGAACTGGAAAATGTTGAAGATATTGCACCAACAGCAGTATAACTGTAGACAACATTCTGCATCTTGGTTCGACGATAAATAAAATATTTAATATTTAGAAAAAAAGTAACATTTTATTCGAACCATGTTTTTGTACAACGGTCTGACTCCAATTTAAGAAAGTTATTTATAATATATATATATAATGGTCATAGGCAATATGAAGTGAATGCACAAACTAAAATGAAACACTAGCCGGTATCATTGTACCGGGTAAAAGCATGATTTTGCGAACTGAAGAACGATGATTCCTTGATAATAAAGTCAAGACGGGCATCATTAAAAATAACAGAGATTTACTTCATCTGTATATTGTTATAAAACACAACCTGTCATTTCATTTATCCAGCCAAGTTTTAATAGTGTATGATTTATTGATGCTTAAAGCCGAGCAACAAATATTTCATGCGTATTCATTACAAGAACAAGTTCAACGATATCTGGAATAAGAGAACACGAGGGAGAGATTTAGTCAAATTTGATCTGGCATCCTAACTTTTGGCAGCGTTTTATGAACTGAAACAACATAATATTATATCCATGTTACTTACAACAATGTTTGTATAACTGAACCAATGATGACGGTATCGTCATTATCATCATCACTTTCATCAGTGTCCAGTAAATCTTCTATCATTGTGATGTCCATTTCTGCTCCTGTGTTATCTGCCCTTTCTTTATGATCAATCTTTTTTATGCTTCTTTGTATGCATATCCTCGATTATATCTGGAGACCTCTGTAACTGTTTTATCACGATCTTGGACTCCTTCAAGACTAATGCAGAAGATTACCAAACAAATACACCCCAGTAGCTGTTTTCACAAAAATTCGTAACTATAGTCCTAACTTTTTCACTTAAGATTGTCTTACGACAATTCCTAAGTCCTTTTCACAAAGATTATCTTACGACTAAAATTACACTTACGATAAAAATTATTTCTTAGGTGTACTTGATACAACATTATGTGATAAAGTTTGTCAGTGATTTTCCCCGATTACTCCAATTTTCTCAACCAATAAAACTGACCGATATATTGCTGAAAGGGGCGTTAAACACCATAAACGATCTTTCTTAGCAACCTAGTTTCATTTCCATAGCACAACAAAACATTTTTTTTTATATAAAATATCCCCGGCACTGATTTATAAGCAGTTTTT
>MJUT01012362.1:143216-158732 GCA_002080005.1 Gigantidas platifrons | reverse complement strand
ACACGCAATGGTCAAAATCCACATCATCCCGAACTCCTTCGTGATGAATGTCACACTGATTATAATAAACAATAATTGTATCCGGCATATTTCAAAATTTGAAGATTAAATGAACCACATCAATTATTCAAATAGACAAGAACGCCATTCTTCTTTGTTTCGTAAATCCCTCCTATTTCGGAGCACTCGGAGAATTCCGATTACTTATTAAAATTACCTAAAACGGTTAAACCCGGCACCACAGGATAAATATATTTACATAAGTGTTTTATTATATAAAATAAGTAAAAAGAAAAATTTAATAAAAGGTAAAATAATATTTACACAGCCTTATTAAGTCTTATATATATGTTAATATGTCTTAAATATATATATATATGAGTTAGAACTATAGTAACTATAAAATAATAAAATTACTAAAATGTAAAAAAGGCACCGATTGTCTATAAGTTACTATGAATTATATCAGTAAGTATTATACATATATGTCACACAGAGGTCGCCTTACATGCAATTACTTTATACTGTAAGCTCTAAGCCTTTCCAAGTGTATAAAGTGACTAAAGTCTCTAGTAAGCGATTCTATCTCTCCCAGAAAAGTTTTGTCGTCTGGGATTTTCTCAGGAGCTAACATCTGACAGTCCACAATAAGTTGACAGATTATTGCCATGTCATTAAAGTTCTTTGGCCAATTTGAAGAGCAAATTATGTTTGTTACACAGCTTTTTATCTTTGGAAAGTATATTTTTCTGATATTGTTGTATGCTGGACATCTAGTGACTACGTGTTCTAAATTTTCCTCGGCTAGCCGACAAAGCGGACAAGTAGGATCTAGCTCAGCCTGATTAAACTTCACCTTTAAAGTTTGTAACATGTATGTGCCAGTAATCATCCGTACTTTTGTAACTGCTTTTCTAATGTCTGTTGTAGAGTTTCTTATTGTGTTCCAAACGTTGTGAGTTTTTCCTATTTCTAGGTGCTGAATAGACAGCATTGTTGACTTCCCATTACATTCTTCTTTTAGTTGGTTTGACCAGTATGTGTTAATGGCATTTTTGGTTAGTTTTTTCCCAATATTCTTTACTAAATTGACAGTTCATGATTTCAAGAAAGGATGGTAGGTTGTACATTTTCAGAATGTCAGTGATTTTGATGAAGAAGCTTGTAGACTTCCAGCAATATTTTGTCGAAAAGCGATTTCTCTGATAGAATTATTATTACTCATGGCCACAGAGTATAGAAGACTGAGTTGTCTCTTGTGTATTTCTCCGGTGATAGGTAGCATGCCAATAATGAGATACACTGCACAGCTTGCTGTTCTATTAGGCAAACTAAATTTAAATATTGTGATTGGTGGAAAAACCTTTACATTTCCATTTAGTGTTGTTGAAAATGTACACCACTCTCTTATCTTAAGTTTTGACTTTATAGAACATTTTAAGGGTAACATTAATTGTGGTAATCATACCTTATTTTTGAATGATGGACAAGAAACCATGGTTAGTGCAATAAAACAAGTGTCAGGTTTAGCCCGTACAGTACAAGCAGTGTTAATACCCAAAAGATCAGAGTCCATCATCCCCATCTCAATTTCTAGATTTAAAAATGGAGCTCAAGTTTTTCTAGATCCAAGACCCACCTTAACACTTAAACATCTTATAGCTGCAAAGTGTGCAGTTAAAGTGAATAAGGGAAAAGCTGTTATAAAAATTTTAAACCCTACCAACTCTGATATAACATTGAAACAGAGAGAAGTTTTGGCAAATGTTTTTGATATTGAAGATGCTGAAATTTTTGCTATTGATACAACAGATAGGTTAAAAACTAGTGATTGTGATTATAAAAAATCACAAAATAAACAAAGAAACCATGATTTCTCAGGCAACTTTGACTTAAAAGATTCAGATCTTTTTTTTTTAACACCAATATCACAGATTTTATTCAGTTTTTATCTTGTTACATTTTTTACTTCAGAGTCCAAGTTCCTCTGAAGTATCCCTGTGAAATTCTGTTTTGACTATCCAGGAAAATATTCAAAACTATAATTACATAAAAATAAAAGCCTATTTCATTCTAATATAATGTTTTGCATACAATATTATCACAGATTATTTAATATTTGATTGAACAATGAATTAATTTCTAGTAATTTATTTTCCTTCATTTTTCTTTGAAATTCATTTTTAAATAGCAGATAAACATCAATTTTCTTTGTCTTTTGCTCGGATATATAATAGGATTTGTAAATTGTAAATGCCAATATAGTTAAAAAATAATTTAGATGAAAATATTCTTTATCGAAAATTTTGTAGCCAAATACTAAACGTTGAAGTCTGATATTGTTTTCAAATTTGACTTTTTTTAACATTTCATTTATTTTATTCCAAAACATGTCTAAATATTTACATTTATACCTATCGGTTTGACGAAAACCTTGTTTTTGATAATATTATAAAAATCTTTGTTAACTAATTTATCAATATTAATCACCCTACCAGCAGAGAAAATATTTTCTTTTTTTTATATTAATAATAGTTTTCACAGATATTTCTTCTGATAATAGCACATACCACTCTTTAGGAATTGCTTTTTCAGTCGACTAAATTCACTAAAAAAAATAATTTTATTTTTTAATTTCAGTATCAAATAATCTTGTGATACCCTCCCTCTTTCGTCAGTTATGTCGTTCATATACAACAGGTTGCTATCAATCCAGTTTTTATAAATTAAACTTTTATTATTAAATTTTATATATTTATTTCCCCAAATATTTTGGTTTCTTATTTCTCTATAATTAGTTGGTATTTTTGTTTGTCCACCTCCAAATTCTACCCAACAGTTTATTATTTCTTTATAGAATTCTGGGATATCATTAAAATTTTCTATTGATTTACCATTGTCTATATTCATTTTAAAAATTAGCCAGTTTTTTCCAAATTTATCTAAATACTTTCTTGGTATAACTTTCCAATTTGATGATAAGATTCAGATCTTAATGATGAGCAAAAGACAAAATTGTTGCAACTTCTAAAAAAATATAAACATATTTTTGCTAAAGATTTAAGTGAGTTAGGTCTTACTGATGCATACCATCACACAATTGAAACTATTCCTGGTGCTCGCCCAGTTAGTTTACCCTTTTATAGAACTTCCTCTAAACAACAACAAGAAATAAATAGACAAGTTGAGGAAATGGAAAAGAATGGACAAAAATACAAAGGGACAGAAAGTCAGATGGAGGGAAATAAAACAACTACAATTCCGTAAAGAAACACCAAATGTACTCTATTACAAATACAAGTTTGATGAAGAATTCGAAGAAATAACTTGCAAGGTTCCCACAAGAGGGCGGCAAAGATTAGTAGAAAATGTAAAAATTCGCTCAAAGTACAAAGAAAGGCTTCACATTACTAAGGCTAAAAAAGCTGACCTCTTGTCTCTCTGTGAGAGTAACATTATTCCACCTGACTGTGCCCAATTTTATCGCTGTTTGCCGAGTTTGAAGGGAAAGAAAGACAGATTACCAGAGCCTGATAGGACTGAGGAAGACAAAGACTCAGATTAAGTTCAAGACAATCTTCCATGTCAACATCTTTCCATTTAATAAATGGTATTAAACATAAATATCTGTTTGAAACGTTTTGCCACATTTTTGAGAGGATATTTCATGTATGTTTAATAATTCCTTCCTTTTTCATGGTGCTATGTTATTGACACATTTTGCATTTTTAAGCATTTTATCCTGCCAGAAGGTGCTATCTCAAGATAGCACTTCATTATTCTATACTTGCAAAGGGATGGCTTGTGCCAAAAGGTGCTATCTCAAAAATAGGTCAATTACATCATTAATTAAAAGGTAACTTAAATATGAATTATCTAAATCAATAAAGAATTCTTTTGTCCATACGTATAATCTGTTTACTTAATTTTATAGTCATATAATGATTTATGCAAGAGAGTCAAAACTTTAAATCCAATTTTCTCGAAAATGGCAATTTTTGAGATAGCACCTTCTGGCACTAAACCCTCGATATGTAAATCCTTAATTAAAAGGTTGCAGTCTTTAATGGACTGACTTTGAATGGTTGATTTTACATTGGGGGTGTCAAAACTGCAAATAAGCATGGCAATATGAATTTTGTTTTTGACTTCATTGAGTTTTTATTTGACATTCAACTTTCAATATTCAGTGTTTAATTTTAATGTCTCAATTTTTTTAATTCTTTTTATAAAAATCTGACCATTTTAGTTCATTTTTCCCCCATATCCAACAATATCTACATTCACTTGGGTTTTTTTTTATAGAAAATATGTCATTGAATCATTTTTTCAAATTACTTCTCAAACTTAAAAATGTCTTATCTTTTTATTAACTTGTTTACAGGTTGTGCTGAATAATGTTGTTATTGTTTACAATAATGTAAATATCTGTGATTAATATTTTTTTTACAATTATGTGTATCCATGATTTTGATACTAGTCCTTTCAAATCATTTAATGATTTTTTATAGTTTTGTTTATTGAAGCATTCAACTTTCACCTCTGTGTCCCATGATTTAACTTTTTATACCCTGCCACAGTGGTTTCCAGATGATAACTTAATGTTCCATTAATGCCTTATTTTTAGAGAATGTTTCATTTTCTGAATTACATTTAATTAAAACAAAACACATTCCATGATACTCATTTTTATCAAAACTTTAATGGTGCTGATTTTATATGAATAAATGGTTTGTTGTTTAATTATGCTGGTTTTTTTTTAAATGTTTTATTACAGTATTAATGATGTTTATATCTGTGATTTTTTTTAGTAGTGGTAGTTTTCAACTGTTACCTCCATATTTTTATTAGTCATACCAAATTATACTTTGTTGTCTGTCTTTTGACACATTCTATATTTTATACTTCATTCAAGTTTTCACTCAAATTTCCACTTTAAAAAAAGCTAAAACTTTACTTTTTAGACTATGGACCATTGATACACATAAACGTTTGTAATGTTTACTATAGCCTAAGTAAGTATACGAGTTACATGTATTACTGATTTGTATATCTTTGATTTTTTTTTGTTGTGGGTAGTTTTCATTTAACTTTCACCTCAGACATTTGTTTCCATAATATTTGTCTTTTGCATTCCAAAAGTTTACCTCCCACCTTTGACATTCCAAAAGTTTTCATAAATTTGTCTTTTAACATTGAAAACTAAACGTTCAGTCATATCAGTATTCTTTTGAAAATTTTATATGCATGATATATACTTAGAATATTCAGTTTATTTTTACATGAACCTGTTTATATTACTGGTTTTGTTGAGTGAATATATACTTGTGACTTATAGTATAGTTGTTTATTTTATTATTTCATATCAAATATTGATATGTTGAGTGAATATATACTTGTGACTTATAGTATAGTTGTTTATTTTATTATTTCATATCAAATATTGATATTTTAAAGGGGCCCGGATGGTTCAATGAGTTAGATCGCTGGATCTAACAACTCGTACAAGTCAATCACCAATATGGCATGGGTTCGCGTCCAGCTTTGTAAATTCAAAAAAAAAGGGTGCACTCCACTCGCAAGTGATAAAGTTTACCAGTTGCTTACCCATAGATGGTGGTTCTCTCCGGCTTCGTCCACCACAAAAACTGAAATAGCTGAAATATTGTTGAAAGTGGTGTTGAACACCAAAAATCAATCAATCAAATCAATTAATATTTGTATGCTGCTTCTAAACTGTTTGTGTTGAATGAATCTATAGGGTGTAGATATTTATAGTACATGTGTAGTTTGTTTTTGTTTATTAATTTTTCCATTCAACTTTCACCTCAGACATTTCAAAAGTTTCCATAATTTTTGTCTTTTCATTTCAAAAGTTTCCCTTTGACATTCCAAAGTTTTCATATTTAAGAAAAACCATGTGTGTTATACTCATATTTTCACTTCTTCATACTTTTTTATATAAAATTCACATAAATGTTTAAAATACCTGACAGTCATTTTTATTCATTGTATTTTGCTAAACTATAGAAGTGTTTATGTCAATATATCAGTATTGCTACAAATTTAAAATACCTCAGTTTTATACCTGTTTTACACTGTTATTATACCGGTTTTGTTGAATGAAGAATTGTTACTTATTAATGTGTTTGTTTTATTCTATAGTATATACCTGCAGAGTAATTACTAAAACATCTGTTGACACTTTATTACATCTTGCAGTTTCCCATGTTTGCTAAATGGTTTGACTGAAGTATTACACCTGTTGTTTGGTTCACCAGAAGTTAATTGCTTTTTGATGTACATTTAATTACATGAATTTCTAATCTGCCGCCTGGAAATAGAATGTTTCGAAGTTGTGTGTGTATTAATGAATAAAACACTATATGTTCTTTGTGACATTTGATATCATGGATTTCTAACCTGCTGTGGTGAAAATAGAGGTGTGTGTTTAGTACACTTTACACTTTCTTTGTAGAATAAAAACACAGAAAATGCATACATATCCAAATGAGCAGTTAATTAATTTCAGAGTTAACTTTTAATTATGATGTCTGGAAAACATATGAACCTTTCAATTTCATGGGAAAATGTTTGGTTTGAGAAGGTCGTTCTAGGGTAAATATATTTAACAGCTATATCATTAAAACATTTATTTGAATTGATTTGCAACATTACAACATATGCCATTAATTAGTGTTCTTCATTTTACTATGTTATTTCTTTTATCGACAAGTCAATATACTTTTGAAGTCTCTTCAGATAGCTCCACTGATTTAGTTTGAGATAAAATCCCAGTATGGTGGGCTTTCCATTGATAAATTTACGAAAATCAATTCTCACAGTTTTCTGATACAAGCACAATGTAACGAAATATTCCCCTGGAAGTGGAAATTGTTTCATATAGTCACACAAAGTGCTGTTCCATTGTTCATTAGAATCGTATGTCTGTCCAGGCAATCTGATGTAATCAGAACCGTTGTGTTTTCTCTCCATTTCGTACACAGAATTAGTCATTACCAAAGTGGCACTTAACAGTGACAATAGAACAATAATACCTGTCATTTTGATTATATCGAAATGAAAATCATAATTCTGATAGATGGAACTTAGGCTGGATCTAATGCTTGTAAACCTACATAAAAGTGGTAAATTTTCTAGGGAAGACATGTTAACAGTTACTTTTTCATTGAAGTAAATGAATGAATTCAAAATAAATAAAATATATATTCCAAATCCATCAGTTATCACTTAATGAAGTCACACATTCCTGACATAGTATTCCCACATTGCATTTTAACCAGGTGACATTCCTGAATTAGTTTTGACGTCACCCATTGCATTGCATTGGGAATTCAACCGACAATCTCGTTGCAATTGAATTCTTTACATTCCTATCTCTCCACGTTACAATTACATTCTTTACATTCCCATGACGTCACCCATTGCAACGATATTGTCGGTTGAATTCCCAAAAGCACACTACTTTTAGCTATATCATGTGAACAAGTTTTAGTGGTGGAGGAAGCCGGAGAGGACCATAGGCAAGTAACTGGTAAGTTTATTTGAAAGTAAAGGGATATCCTGTACTTGGCGATCACAATCATAACAAATTGTTCCAGTATTGTTAAATTAGTTATTTTTTGGAAGTATTGTATATATTAACAATACTAGAATACGATACTGGAATAAATTGTAGTTATTTTTTGGAAGTATTGTATATATTAACAATACTAGAATACGATACTGGAATAAATTGATAACAATGTGTCAAGTTGTCATTGTCTATTGTAAGACAGGAAATGGCAACATGCATTGATACTTTTATTGTGTTGAAGAATAAGGGGTTAGCGACAACTAAGACGCAATGCAATGAATGAGTTCTCCTTTGGCTCACATGTAGTTAGGCCAGGATATAGATGGCAGGTCACTTTGGTAATGAAAACTAAAACAAATGCAAGAGGTTTGAAAACTTTTATTGAGATAAAGAATTTGAATTTTGATGTTTAACGCCATCTAGCATTGATTCAGCTAAAGTGGAATATACAATATTTTGTTTTTTAATTCGCCGAGATATTTTCTTCAAACTGAGATGATATGTTTCGTCGTTAGCAAAGATGTGATCCATTTTATTTTTATAAATAGTAAAATTCGGTAATGATATCGGGACAGGAGCATTAAATGTTGAGTTTCCAAAAATATTTTCGATTTTTTTTTATCATCAAAGAAATGTTGTAAAACAGCCAAATTAAGTGGATGTAATTTTGTGAAGTCGGTGATATTTTTATCGCAATGTGATAGAGATGTTGCAAAAGCTGCGGTGTCCGTTATTAAAATACAATCACATGGAATGTGAAAAAGGCAAAACGAACATCCAGGAATTTTTTCTTTTTCTTTTTACATTGTAGATGAAGATTTTGCATTTTATATATCAAGACCGATGTTTTTGAATTTGTTAAATGTGAGGTTTAATTAAAGATGGTAAAAATTTAAAATCGCAATGAATTTTGATTTTAGATTTCTCATTCAAAAAAATGTAAAAAGCGCATTCAGAGAAATTAAAGTATATAAATAAAGTATTAAATTCATAGTGTGTTGGATTATAACCTTGACATTTATCAAATTGTTTTGAGGTGATATATTCCTATTGGTTGCTAATCTCAACGATCTTGATAAGTAATCAAGTACAGATTCATTTCGTCCTAGATGGTTTTGTAGAATTGTCAAATCTAGCAAATGCTGTTTATGCTTAAACCTGTCATTAAAAGCAGCGATCAATTGATCGTGATCAGACTTTTTGGAATCTGATATGGTATCATACCATATTTTAGCATGACCCTCAAGTTGAAAAGGAAATGACTTTGCACTTTTTTCCTTTGATAAGTCATAAAATGAACTATATCGTTTGAAAGTTGAAAGCCATGTTTCTGGATCTCCTTTAAATTTTTCAATTTTTAAAATAGATGATATATTATAAATGTTTGTAGAAGGTTGAGTGGTCCCACCTGAACAAGTTGTAGGCGTTGATGTGGCCGGCGTGGTTTGTACAGTTGTTATTGGAACTGTTGTAAGATCCTGGGATGTAATCGATGGTGTCGTGACAAGTCAAAACCGGTGGCGCTGTGGAAACTGTCAACAGTGAATTGGTAATAGTGGAAACTGTAGGTACGGGTGGCAATGTTGCTGTTGGTTGAACTGGTGACACTGTCTGCACGGCAGATGTTGATGTGGAGGCAGTCGGTAATGGCTGAGTATATACAGTAGCCAGCTGTAGTTGAAATGTAGTCCTGGGAATGATTGGTTGTGATGGAGTGCTTAGTGGACGTTCGATATGTCCAAAATTACTATTCAGATTTCGCTATCTTGTCTTGTTGTTCTGACTTCACTTTCAGTGTTTCTGTCACTCCTATTTCGTAACAGTGAGTAATTCCTATGATTATCACTTTCATTGAACTGCTGATCTTGTTTTATTTGTGTATTCACATACTTGCCAACATCTTTGAATGACCAAGAGGAACAGCGGGGGTCAGGGAGGCACCGCCCCCTGCTGCCGATTTAAAAAAAATAATTTCCAGCATGGTCAGCAATGCTGATTGGCAATGAATGTTCGATGATTAACTCGGTAAACAATACCTCTGCATTTGTAATTTCAAAAACATCATTTGGTGTAGAGAAAAACGAAGATATTTTCTCATTTTGGGCATCAGTAATTGCACAGCTGCTGTATTTTTTAGTATTGATATGTCTAGTAGTGTCAGTTACACCGCCGTGGGAAATGGTAAAGTCGCATTTGCAAACATTACAAAATGAGGATCCGGTCCCTTTCCTGGACTTTTCAATAACTCCCTTGATTTTTTTCAGGTATTCTTCCCGAAAATGTTGTTTCCTTTTGACCGATATCCTTTTTTTTGGGGGGCGAAAGCTCTTCATTCTTATCGCTTTTAGAACTGTCTGTGTCATCAGAACTGTCCATGATCTGCCATTTTAAAACACATGTTATAATCGCGATCTCGTCTGCACTTTACATTAACTTCTCATTCAATTTGATTTCAAGCGTCTTCCGGAAAATTGTAAAGAGAAAAATCGGAGGCGGAACAATCGGACCCGAATTCGGAACGCGGAATAAAAACGTGAAACCCGGAACAAATCCGCGAATTGAAAACTCCTTAAAAAAGAGCTATTGAATGAAAAAGTTACACAAAGATCATGATTGTCAGTAAATCTTCTCTGTAATCTAGGTGAATGATCACCGACTGAAATTTTATTTTTAAATTTTAAATTATCTACTATGGATATATAATCTTATATTATTATTTGTTTTATAATTTCCTAATGATTGTCATAAAACATTTTAACTACAATAAAACAGGTAAAAGTGTTGTAGAGGACTGTACACACACATGCAGGTAATATATTCACACATTCATTACATCTGTTGCAGATATAATAACTCTTTGTTCTTGAGGAATTCTCTGTTCTACCACAATGTTCTCTTTCACAACATATTTTCCTTTGACATAGTCTAAATTGTACACGGAAAGGGAAGGAAATCTGGAAAGCACGCCGGTTTTTATCAATCTTATAATTCTATCGGTTATTTAACGGTAGTTTGTCCAGATCTTGGTGACTTTGAATAAGGCAAGTGGATTTCTGACCGGAAAATGTCACCATCGAAATCAATTGTATGCCTGTTCGTTCTAGGGCCTAAACGTTTCTGTATGGATTGTTCAAAATTCAATGCAGCTAACTGCAAACGGTCATGTGAAATATCAGGATGGAAAAAATGAATTCCGAATTTCTTTCGAAATATGACTAGGCGGCTCCCAAGTACTGTCTACTTTATCGAAACCACTCAATTTGACTAGAAACTAGACCTATATAAAAAGATATTAACCTTAGTTAATATATAACAAAGTACCGAAATTGCAGTTAATTTAAAGTCTGCATATGATAATTTCGACAATTTATGTCTCATCAGTGCAGATAAAACCGAATTTATATTTTGCTGTTTGTTGTATCGTTGTGTCATGGATGATGGACATTTTTCTACAACTCAGTATTTTCTACTATATAGTTTGCCCATATTATGTTTTTGACAGTATCTGACACTAGGGCACCAAAAGTCAAAGCTTTTGTTTGTTGTATAGTGTTAGTGTTTGGTGTATCACTTGAACGGTCTAGATTTAATGGCATAACATTTAACATCTGCCTACCTGTACTGTTCCAGTTCCGGTAGATATAGCAGTACTGTCACTAAAGAGTGGGTCTGGTATTATACCGGCGTGTCGAGAAGGAACTGTTATGTTTAGCCTTTGTGAACTGAGCGGTAGATGAGATGCAGTTGGCAAATTTTAATCATCCTGTGGGACAGAGCGTCTGAATGGATGTAGTAAAGATGACACAGTTACTAGCTGCTGTTGCATATTTAAGTCAGTTTCAGTTAAGTTGTGCATCTGTTGCTGCAGACTGTTATTGTTAGTTGTTATTGAACTGTTCGTCCATTGTGCCATATCTCCATGACTTCTAGACGGGGCATCTTCTCTTGCTGGTCTCTCGCGAATTCTGCTTGATCTAATAAAATAAAACGATATATGTTATACAATACATATTAATTTTGGACATTTTTATACACAAAAATCTATATTACATTGTGTTTTAATTTCTATCTATCTGTTGAATTGCTGTATCCCAGATTCTCAATAGTTCTTATTTTGGGCCCAAAAAACTTTTAGTGGGGAGGGGAGGAGCTTTGTTCCTTTTCCTTCAGAACAGCAAAAGAAGATCAAGATTATTTAAAAAAAATCCAAGATTTTTTTAATACTTTTTACGTTATTGCTCCGTGAAGACTGCAAAAACATATTATTTACTTTTTTACCCTTGTAAGCCATATTATTTTTTCCTTCAAAATCAGGCGACACAAATAGATAATTATAGCCCCCCCCCCTAAAATTTATATGGTCCGTCCCTTACTTATCAAATGTTATTGATTTTATGATATAAAACATTATTTATGGCCGCATATAATATGCATCATTTTTCTCTGTTGTAGGAGTCTTTTAATAACAGAAGATGAAGGGGTAATGTCAGATCCCTTTTGGGACTTAAATGAAGGATGGGAAAACGAAGATATATCTGCATATTTGACTAAACACGATGTTAAGACAAATGATGCATCACTGACAAGAAGGCTTCTTTCTGACTATAAGGAACAAAAGGCCTATAGCTACTTTTCATCACAGTGGCTTTTTGAAATAAACTATCACAAAATTTCTGAAGAGTCGTCATACTGTTATCTGAAGGCCCAGTGTAGACCATCTCAAAGAATCTCAGATATTCCTCATGATGTTTGGATTTTAATTTCTAAGACAGAAGGGTATATTCACTCTGCCTACTGCACATGCTTCGCCGGCTTTGGCCAGTCATGCAATCATGTGGCTGCAGTTTTGCTAAAAGTTGACTTCTGTTGGCAATATGGACATGTAAAAATGGCTTGCACATCTCGACCCTGTACATGGCGGCAAGGTGGAAAATCTGTGATTGCAGCACCACAAAAGATCTGTGATTTAGAATTGAAAAAACCAACAGCTATGAAACCAGCACCAGGAAAGCAACTTAATACGGTTCAAAAAAGGTTGTTTACTCCACATCAAACAACAAAGGGAATGGCATTTGAAAAATTTCTTGAAGAACTGTCTGAAATAAGTCCAAGATCTGTCACTTTGGGAGAAAGGTTGCCTTTACGAAATCCATACTATGTTGAACTTGATAATGCAAAAAAATCGAAGGACAGTTCAAAGTTGTCTAAATCTATTTCAGAACTTGCTGGTGAACACCAAAATGTAAAGGACTTTTTATCATCCATAACAAAGTATACAGATCAAGATTACGAAGCAGTTGAGAAGGAGACCAGAGGACAGGCTGATAATCCAGTATGGCTAAATCAGAGAGACGGACGAATAACTGCATCAAAATTTAGAGACGTTTATACACGAGTTGAATCATTCAAGAAAAATGACAATACTGACATGGACTCAATTATATCTCGTGTTCTTGGATATGTTAAACCACCCAGTAATTTACCAGCTCTGAAATACGGCAGACGAATGGAGTCCGTTGCAGTTGAAAAATATACCGAAGTGCTGAAAGAAAACAATCACAAAAAGATTGAAATAATTGAATGTGGGCTCTTTGTTGACAAAACTGTTCCTTATTTAGGAGCTAGTCCAGATAGACTGGTCAAATGTTGCTGCGGCACACGTGTGTTAGAAGTCAAATGTCCACTTTCTTGTTCTCACACGAAACCTTCTGAAGAAACTGTTGACTGTCTCATTAAATTAAATGACAGAGTAGAACTGAATAAAAATCATAAATATATGGATCAGATTCAAGGACAGATGGCATTAACTGGTTGTACTAAAGGAGACCTTTTTGTTTTCAGCAGACATGGGTATTTACTCCGGGAGATAAGTTTTGATGAGCATAGATGGAACGATATGTGTTTAAATTTTTCATTATTCTTTGAAAAGTTTTTAGCTAACGAATTGGTAAATATGACAGTCAAGGAGAAATGTGCTAAAGAGTGTGTACGTAAACTGCCTACTTGTGATACATCTCCAGTATATTCAGCTGGAAATACATGTACTTATACAACAAATAATACAAAACGCGCAAGAAAACAGACAGGAAAAGGGAAAAAAGGCGCAAAGAAAATCAGACCTGTTTATATGTGTAAAATCTGTGATAAACAAATTCTCGAATCTGATCAAATGATAACTGATGAAGATCAAAGTATTCAATGTGATAAATGTCGCATGTGGGTTCATTGGGTTTGTGTTGGACTTTTCTGTGACAGTGAAGAACTGGGAGAGGATGAATGGATTTGTAACACTTGCAAATGCATTCCTGTGAATTTATAATGTGCTGTTAATATTATGAAATTGTCAACTTATTCTACAAGATGTTTAATGTATTTATTGTGGTAAAGTTATTTCACCAAGGGACCATAGAAGTTACACAGAGCAGCACATGTCGTCACGATATCGTCTATCAGTGGCAGTAATGTCACAGGTAATGTGTACTTTAGTATCCTAAATGTTTTTAACCTCTGGATAGCTCTCTCAACATGTATCCTCAAGTTTGCAATTTCTTTCGTTGCCTTTACATTAACACTGGACATTTGTTCTGCTCCTTGAGCTGCTGGTGGTATGATTAAAGTCCCTCTCTTTATCATGATTTCCTCTTTAACAAGAAAGCCTCTATCGGCCATAATTTGGTCCCCAGGATCTATCAAGTCAATAAATCCGCTGTTCAAAGTTATATGCCTGTCAGAGGCTCTTCCACCCCACGCTTTAGACACAAAGCTTATGCTCCCCCTGGGACTTATTCCTATCAAAACCTTTGAAGTGTTGTGTTTCTTGTAGTCCGACCATGTAAGAGCCTGTAGTGAAAGGTCCCTTGGTCTCTCGATGAAAAATTCTGTACAGTCAATTGTACATCGTAAGTTTGGATAATAATTTTTGAAACAATCTGGCAAATTTTCTCTTGCACTGATTTTGTCAGGATAATGGATCATTCCTCGTAAACATTTCGCTAAAACCTTAATCCAAGTATTAAAAATGCTGAAAACTACTGAAGTTGTTGTACCAAATCTGTCAGATAGGTCCTCGTTCATCAATCCTAGTCTTAATTTCATAAGTACCATTAGCAGTTCATCTTTGATGGATAGTTTACGTGAGGGTCCAAATTTTTTCGGAGATTTTATGAATTTTCTAATTCTTTTAGATCCAATAACATGCTTAGTTCCATGCCAGTAAGCCATTTTCTCGACTTTTGGGTGTACATAATCATACAATAAATCGAAAACCTCTCGAGACGGAAGCCCTGTGTAATATTTAATTTTCTTGTCATTTTTTAAAATTTGGTCATACCCAATTCTATGATGTTTTATGGTGACTTTCTTTGTATTTTTGGAGATTTGCAGTTGTCCTCAATTCTGTGTTTAAGCTGATATACCATGTATGTCAAATTACTAGTATGTTCATTTTTATTTTCATTGTTGGTGGAATCATCTGTACCCAGGGCATACGAATGTTCAGTAAGAACAGATTCGTTGTGTATTGCTTCTGCCGTATAAATATATTGTGAGTTGGAAATGGACTCATTATCAAAACTTTCGGAAGTTGTCGGTTCTGAAGAAATTGTAGCCTTGGATAGTTTTCTTTT
Organism: Gigantidas platifrons; assembly: GCA_002080005.1. Taxonomy (NCBI): domain Eukaryota; kingdom Metazoa; phylum Mollusca; class Bivalvia; order Mytilida; family Modiolidae; genus Gigantidas; species Gigantidas platifrons. The sequence continues at coordinate 143,510 of MJUT01012362.1, read as the reverse complement.
TTTAATTACAGGTTCTCCTCTGATGACATGAGGGCGTGGTTTTTTATGCAAGGTAGTTGAGTCATGTCACATGTGTAAACAAGGATCTGGATTTTCCTTAGTTCGTTTTCCATTAATAAAGTGTATTGAACATACTCTGTCATTGTATGTAGGGTTCCATAATTTTCCGGTATTTGGATCTTTTCTGTTAATGTTCTTGATCCATCTTTGTCTTCTTTCCTTGTCCTTTTTCTCAGTCGGAAATGGAAAGAGTATGAAAGGAGGGTTACAAACGCAAATGCTGGTACCAAAGTT
>MJUT01012362.1:108976-122681 GCA_002080005.1 Gigantidas platifrons | reverse complement strand
TATTTGAAACCACAAGGACATCATATATGGGCTTAAACTTATCATAAAATGTGAAGGTTTCTGCTGACATTCAGTATTTTGCAGTATCTAATAGGGTTTATTTTTTATCCAACAATGTAGGAATCCATTTTGTGTTTACGTACTACTTTCCCATACATCCTTTTCGACTGATACCCATGTTTAGTGGCATTCAAACACTTGTGTATGATGTTGAAATTTTTAAGCCTAAATATATTTTACCTTTACCTTCCACCACAATAAATGTACAACGGTATGTTTACAGCGTAATTAAAACGACAATGTTATTTTCAGTCAATCGTGAATAATATGTATAAATACCTCGGTGACATTTTCATAGTTACAACACTGATTCACTGATTAAGAGAGTAATTTATTGTTCTGCAGTATGTTAGAAGTAATGAAGATTCATTGTACTTAATTAATACCACATGCATCGATTATAATTTAACAGAAAGGACAAAGGCAGTGTGTAAATAAAGGTTTAACGAAACGTCATTAAAAACGTTTTTGTCAGTGTTAGACTGTAATATAAGTACCATAATATACACAAGGTGACCTGCATAAAATTACGGCATAGGAGCTTGAATCGCTTTCATAGAGGTAAGAGCTATAATTACATAAATACAGCACAATAAAACATGACATGCAATGCAAATACATATACTTGGTATCCAGATGATATTTATGAATACATTTCTGTCTTGACCTCTGGACCCCTACAGCCAGTGCACATGTGGCAAGTGCCTCGCTGCGCACTAACTGTCATAGGTAGGGAGGTCAGCCAAAATATGAAGTATTGGGAATGTGTTATATTTTATGTTCATTTGACAGAGCTCAATGAAAGAAATCTTTTGCAGCAAAATTTTGAAGATCGGACCAGGGGTTCAAAAGTTACGACTGTTTAAAGTTGGGAATTTTGGCCGATTTTCTTGCAATGGAAAAAATGTCAATTTTGGGCCAAAATAATGAAAACATTTTAAAAGATACATTCAAATTTAGTGTTTTACCTTAACAAGTCCTTTGTAATCTTTAATTTGAGCCATTAAAACACTTGATATGGTTCCTTGAAAAATCTGGTGAATGGTCAAAATCCCAGGGAGTCACCTTTGGACTAAGATTGTTTTCTCTTTCTCTATGTGTCAATGGTCTCGTGGCATGGGAGGCCATGTTTAGGTCCTTATATCTTCAAAAATGTTGCAAATAGAGGCCTGATTTTTTATACATGAGGAAACTTCAGGTCATTGAGCAGTTTAAACAAAAAACAATTAAACTGTGATATCATTTTTAAACAATTTGGCCTTTTGAAAACTTGGTGTCATGCAGCAGATTTTTAATACACCATTTTTTAGCAAAAAATTACATTTTTGGGCAGGAAAAAGTGAAAAAAAATCCTAAAATTTTTCTGAGCCTATTTTCATTTGAGGACTTGTTCAATAAACAGGAAAAAACAGTTTCCTTACCTTCAATTTTTTTTTTTTATCGAATAAAATACATTTTTTAGTTAAAAAACAGTACTTTAAATACAAATTTTAGCCCATTTCTTCACGGAAATTCCTGTTTTTAAGAAAAATGTTAAGTTTTAAGCAGTAAAAAGCTGTATTTATAACTTATATACATCAAAACACAGCTTTTCACAACACATTCATATGTTTTCATTTATTTTCACTGCAAATATTGCACAAAGTATCTGAATTTTGAACCTTTTCTGAAATCGCAGAATTTTTTTGAAAATTGTTTATTTCTTAAAATATCCGGATGAAATATAACGAAAACATATACATATTTGGTATCATTGTAAAGCTTAAAATAGAAGCTTGCAAAGGTATCTTTCTAATAAATACCTTTGCAAGCTTCTATGTGTTACCTACTTAGAGCTAGATGCATATTTATTAGGCCTCTACCTTACTGGAAGTTGGTCAAATATCTAATTATCTCCCCTTATTGATCCCTAATACCATTCAAACTGAGCGGTATGAATGGTAATCAATGTTGATTCTATCAAATGACATTCCTTTCAATGTTCTGACAATAAAACACTTGTATTTGTGTTGTAAATATCTTCTTTTTTTTTGTATTAAACTCATTTTTTTAAGAGCATATGAAAAGCTTGTAATGTGTAGATATTGTACGGGGTGACTGCATCATGGCTAGGTCCCCATCTCCACTGCAGCCCCATCTTTCCCTGGCAAAGTCAGTGATGGTCTGGATATCCTCTGGAAAATAAAGTGTAAAATAAATATACAATTTTCATAATTACATATGTAAATATCATATATATGAATTTAATGGTTGTCCCTCAGTTGTTCGAGGGTTAAATGTTCTCTTGAATTTGCCTTTATTTGGACTTGCAGCTTTGATAGTAGTCTAACTTTTGTTTTCAAATTTATTGATGTAAACAAGCGATAATTGTAATTGATAAATAAAAAAAAAATGATAATTTATTTTGTCAATCCATATTTTGTCAACTGAAAGTCGAATTCATTGATTCTTTTTCAAATGTGTCATTTATTCTAGTTTGCTTGGCAGATCTATGTTAAGTCTCAAAACACATGTATCATACATGTACCATATCATATGCAAGTTTGAATGCGATAAAACATATAATTTCCTTTTAATCTTTATTTACATCGTAAATGGTGATGAAAGAAAAACTAAGAACAAAATAAACAGTAAAACAAAGGTTTGAAATTAAATATTATTTAACACAAAACCTATTGTCCCTGGATGTATTCCGTTTTAAATTGTTAAACACTGAATTGGTATGGATCTCATATACAAGGTAATATAAATATCAACAAGTTTTCAACAGATTATTAAAAAAAAATTGACATAAAAATTATTTAAAATTGATCAATCGAGATCTCCTAACATTAAATGTGATTTGTGAGCAGAAAATCTAACATAACATGCTTTACATATCAAATCCTAATCTGCCATAACTCCCCTTTGCCTTTTATCATCATTTAATATATAAAAATAAAATAGGGTTCGAGTTTCAGCCCAAAATCATTGACCATAAAATCCAATTTGTTCATATTCTCTCAACTTTTGCTGAAAGGAAGGGTAAAGTCTAGAGCGTGCTATTGGCAACACCCGAGGTGTTTCGAACGACTGTAAATTCGACGTGAGGGGTCCAAGTAAATTAAAGTTCGTAAAAACGTATTTAGAACAGTTATGACAGAGAATATTTTTTCTTAACTATTTTATGGCAAATTCATAGCAAATTACCACTTGCAGAGGTTTGAAAATAGGAAAACGGGAATTAAGGTCAGGATATGACCCATGACGTATGACCTTTCTGGCTTTCAGAAAGAATGGGCTTATAGCTTGTTTTAAGAAGTTGTTTTGGTACTCACGGTAGGTAATGGGCCTCCTTGGCCGGTATCCAACGTTGTTAGTTGAGTCATCACACAATTCCTGAAGTAAAGCAGCCGAAAAAGACATTTTTGAAGCGTTCAAATTGAGAGTTTGCGCAATGAATGGCGGACAGATAATATCCGGCGGTCAAGGGGAATAATCCTTCCCGCGTAATTTCTGCCAAAAAAACACGCCCATGCGACCAATTTATCCAATGAAATCCGCAAGCCGCTATTGTTGTTTGGCTAAAATCAAGGTTACGGACGGGAAGAGGGAGCTCCAAATTATTGATAATCACTTGTGATGGACTTCCGGAAGGATGAAACCCCCCTTTTTTTTTACGTCTTTTTCAAAATATCAAGTTTTTCTTATCGAAAGCAAACAGAAATGTACCCATCACAATCGGCTTTGAATAGTTGACTATATTTCCCAAATTTTAAACCATATATGAAGGAAATCGACCGAGTAACAGCTTGCGGATTTAATTTTGAAATCGGGTTGGATTTTGACACATGATTTTTCCGGCGACCATTTTATGCAAAACGACTCCACTTCAAATGCTTAAAAATAACACTTATCGATGTCTAATCTACTTCACAATCGCAAAATTAGAAAGATGAAGGTCTGAATTTATACAAGAGATTTTTTTCCTGTTAAAATAATGGAATTTTCAGTATTTTATAGCCTTCTGAAAATCGGTAAAAACTGAATGTTTTACCGTTGCAAGAAAATCGATGACGTTATGATAAACGTATCGGCGACCTCCCTATCATAGGATCAGAAGCCAATACAGAAAATAGATGCCCACATTTATAGCATACATTACACATACAAGTACATTCATGCAAATTATAAGCAGTCTAAAATTAAACAAAGAGGCAAATCTACTCAAAGCAAACATAACATATTTGAACTTTTAAAACATTTATATAGAAATAGCTAAGCAGTATAAAAATTAAGCAAAGAGGCAAATCAACTCAACACACATAAAATATGTTGTCATTCGCCAGCATATTGATTTATCTTTCCGACGAGACATAATTTTTACACAACTAAGTAGTGTAAGAATAAGGATACTGCATAGTGGTTCAGGGTGATTCCAGATATGACAGGGTGGTGCAGACCCTTATATGACCCGGCTGACTCTACCCTTAAACGATAGGGTGGTTGTACAATTACAAAAAATGGATACACTTGACATGAGTGATAAAGTGTACCAGTTACTAACCCAAGGCTGACAGTTCTCTCTGGCTTCCTCCACTAAATCTGATCATCGTGATATCTTTGAAAATCATAAAACCTCATTCAAGCAAATACTGACATGGACCGTTTGTCTTATGTTGACAGACGAAATGATAAAGTTTACCAGTTACTAACCCAAGGCTGACAGTTCTCCCTGGATTCCTCCACTAAATCTGATAGTCGTGATAACACTGAAAATCATAAAACGTCATTCAAACAAATACTGACATGGACCGTTTGTCTTATGTTGACAGACGAAATGATAAAGTTTACCAGTTAGAACCTCATTCAAACATACTGTCATGGGCCGTTTGTCTTATGTTGACAGGCGAAATGCTAAAGTTTACCAGTTAGAACCTCATTCAAACAAATACTGTCATGGGCCGTTTGTCTTATGTTGACAGACACAATGATATAGTGTATCAGTTACTAGCCCAAGGTTGACATGCACCAGTACAGAACCGGTAAAAATTCCTCATACAAAGAAAGATAACTCTTACTCATATCTGAAATAAATTCAAGGTGATATTTAATAAAGAACAAAATGGAGTAGTGTAACAATCTATTGAAAGTGCATTTGTAATAAACTTTGGAATGTTTATATGAAAAAAAAAAATAAAAGTATACATCAAACCCTGAGTATTTGAAAATGCATTTGTAATAAACTTTGGAATGTTTATATGAAAAAAATATAAAAGTATACATCAAACCCTGAGTATTTAATTCATTGCAAATTGATATGAAAGAACTATTACAATATGAAGATAGTGTGATAAAAAAGTATTTAAAAAATGGTTGTAACAATTTATACAATCGGATGTAAAATAAACCAACTGCGAATAATGTAACCAAAAAAAAAGACAATTATCTATGAATATTGGAAAAATTGGCAAGCAGTGACTAAAACAACTTTCAACTTGTAACAATTTAAAAATTTACTTCTTTTTTTCCAAGCTTTGCTAAACGCAAACATTCCTCATTCCAGAACTTCAAGTATTCAGCACGGAGAGGTTGAGCTGCACTGATATCTTTTTCGCCATATACATGACACTTCGTATTTCTTAGTATACTATATTTGTCCATAAGTGTTTTCCGCTCTACATCAGCCAGAAAACTAAGCATGGTCTGTTGCTTCTGAAAATAAACAATATTCTGTCTTAGTTTTAAGTCAACAATTTTAAACTATTGTGTCTCATGGTGTGTACTTGGTTCAATATCTATCAAGATGTTTCAGTAAAACACAGATTCATGGAAAGACATGGGTAACACTTAATGCTCCCAATTCCTAAAGGAGGGACCAAAATTAGAAAGATGCACAAAAGTATTGTATTTTTAAGCTTCATTGAAAGGTTCCCAAAAATCCAGAGTCCATATTGCCCAAGCTTTAGTTTTCAATGTTTTTGTTGGTTTCGATTATTTATCATTCTATGTTATCTGTCGTAGAATTTTGTAGGTCTCGGTCTAGTATTGTCACTCTGGATTTTCAATTTCTGACTCTGCCTTGATTTATTGTTGCGGTATTCTTCTAGTTCATATTTTTTAATGACAGATAATTAGAAGATCAATAACATTGTCATACAGATTCCCTAAAAGCAGGACACTCTAGGAATAATTATTACCAAGTGGGTCTAGAGGGTTATCAATCTTTCAGTGGTTTCAGCGGAGAAGTTTTATGGAAAATGTGAACTGATGAATTTAATCGTGAACATCTTGGTGAGGCCAAATAAAAAACGTCCTGTGTTTCCAGTTACCTGATCGACCCTAATTTTTGGTGTCTACATTCAATCAATTTTTAAAAGTAATTGCACGTTCTGAATTAAAACTTGTCTGAATAGTCATTTTGAGCAAATGAAAACGATGAGAAAAGGTTGAAAAGAGGCCTGTTGCCACGGACAATGACGGAAATGTGTGAAATCAAAATAAATAAAATGAAAATGCCGACCGACCCTATTTTTTTCACAAATGAACCCGTAAAGGTGTAAATAACATATTTTTTGGGCCTTATATAGGGGACTCATCTTGACTTTAACAATGCTCATTCAAAAAATAAATTTAGGTTAGGCACTGAAAATGAGGGCTGGTCGGATTAGAAGAAGCACAGAATTTTTGGGAAATATTGCAATTTTTTTCCTTGTAGCATCTTTCCATGTGTAGATTCTAGCGTGTATTTTGTGAAAACATGAGAATATTTGAGAGTCTGGATAATTATTATGTTGAAACTTAGCTTTAATCACGTAGGTCACAGTACTACTTAGAAGGTAATAAGTTCTTGAATGAAAATCATCAATACCACAATGCTTCAGATGCAATCTTTCCTTGTAGACAATCTGTCCTTTGATTTTATTTGGCCTAAACCAAAATCCTGGATCTGCCCTTGGAACAATGCACTGGGGTCCAGTTAACAGTAATGTCCAGTGTACAGGAATACACAGTGGTTATATGAGGTGAGAGAAAACATTAGTGCTTTAAATTTAAAAATGGTTTGAATAGTGAAATTACATGTATATATATTACACGGGTGGTTTGCTACGTCACACGCACGGATACTTGAACATCGCCTCGAGGTGGGTTTATGCAGTTGTACAATTTAAAAAAAAGGAAAACTAACAAAGCAAAGTAGTTCACCGAAGGGCCCACATATCAGACTTCATTGTTAGCAGACATTCATTGCGTGGAAAACCGTCAGTTTTGCAAACACTTCTGTACAGTTAAATGGGTTTTGTGTGAACGGTATCCTTGCCCAGAATTTTAACTGTATAGAAAAAGGGGGGGGGGGTCATTTGTAACGTAAGAAATAAATGGAAACCAGTTCTATTATTTTATTACTTACTACTACATTTGTATAATTAAAAATGTGCCATATACATGTCTTGGACTTGTTTTATGTTGTTATAAATAACCAATCAACAGCCCATAAAGGACATGCTTGCATATACAATAAATAACTTCATTATCCAGATGTTTTGTTGCAATTCTTAATTGCAATGTCTAGCATGGCTGTTCTTTCAGTTTCGTGTAAATGTCATTCTAAAATAATGTGGACAATTTACTTTTACACATTACTCTTGTTTCTCCCACAATTTTTTTTTCTGCCTGTATACGAAAAAATCTAAAGTGGGGGAGACGTGAACACACCTTCACAACAATCCATAATCAAATTATTTGAAGAAAAATATTATAAGGACCTTTGTTCCATCCGAGAATGCAATAACCAATGTGGCAGAGACAATTCACAATGGAAACTCTGCCAACATGCAGGGTATTGTAGTGGGCTAGTTGATGAGATAAACCACAAGTTATATCGACAGAGTGACTCTATGTGTCACTATACCGGTTAAAGCAATACTATGTCTGGCATACATTACATTTTTTAGTATTGAGTCATTTAAACTTCACTAAGGGAACGGAAAACATGGCAAAATTAATTGAAAATATGTTCAGTTAAAAATAGTTTATTTTTATACCATATATGATATACCAATATTCATATGATATTCAGAGTTCTTGTGATTAATATGGCTTCAGAAAGTCCAAATTATTCTGAAATTCCAAATACTAGTACACGGTGTGTTCCACTTTTATTTTTACATCTGCATTTGATAAAACAATTACTGCAGCATGAGCAAAGTTGACATTTACAAATGCTTTTGTAGTTCCTGTCACAACCACCAACAATATGAGTCACTTCTTCCATTCCTTTTAGGGACATAGAGTTAAAAATCTCTTGTCTAACACACTTTCCTTCATTTAAAATGCCTTGTATAGTTTTAATAAATTTAGGATTTGTCATGCTGGGAACTAGGCTTCTCCCATATGCATACATTATAGCATATGCATCAACACCATCCCTCCACGCTCTGCCAACATCATAGGGCTGACTTCGGAACACCCCCAATGAATTATAAATCGTACATCAGGAACCATTCCAAATGCAATTGTCGATATTAGGAATCTAATACTGCTGTTCCCTTTCTTAAAAGAACTAAGGATTATGTCTTTGCTGTCGCTGTGAACAGACGTGTGGTAGATATCTAATAAACCATATACGGCCCTCCATGTTTCAGTTCCAATTTCAAATGGTAAAAAAGCCTCGCAGTAGCATTGATAGACCTGTAAAGACATTTAAAAGTGGGAAGTGGTTACATTGTAATAAACAAATATTCACATACATTTTTTGTACTAGTAAAATCCAGAGCTCTGGTTACAGTCTAGTGGAAATGAAGTAAAATATATTGATATAAGAAGAAAAATTGATGAATTCGAAACCTGGTATGCAGATCAAATTACCAAGGACCTTGCCGAAAACGCTGACATTGCACATGTAAAAGTTGATCTTTTGCTCACAGTTATGAAACCACTTGGTGCAAAGTGGATTACAAAAATGTATGACAATATTCGTGGGAAGAAGGAACTTGTGTTCAATGGATTTAAAGAAAGTGGAATAGCAGATGCAGTAAATTATACCTTTAAATAACTGCAACAGTTAAATTAATCGTCTGCTATCTGATTTATGTACATTTCAGTTTGTAAATATTATGATTGTTTATCGATTTGCTGTCAATTAATAAAGTTTGTATACTTTATTTAAGAATTCTCGCTATATTCGATTACTTCGTGTGACATTTTCACGTGTATTTTACCGATCAGCGAAAATAATACACAGCGAAAAGTTTACATGCCCATTTTGCCATTAAATCGCGGAAAAAACCCGATATACAGTAGTTTACACTAATGACAAAAATTGTACCAAATGGATACCTAAGTTGTCACAATTTAATCAATAGTACCAATGATAAGACAATGTTTACCAATGGTATAAAATCTAAAACGGCTCGACAATTCATTTTACCTCTAATAATTCAACAACAGAATGCTTATTCCACATTTTGGTACAGTTTTATCTACCATCTGAAGTCTACGGATGCATTTCTACTAAATACTGACGAAAGAAGATGTCCTGGGTCTATACCTCGCATTGAACATTACTATGAGCTGACTATTCCAAGGTATTCTCCTGATGATTTCAAGATGGATTTTAGACTGACTCGAGAAACATTTAAAGAAACATGCTTAAGACTATCTCGTCCCCATTCATTCAACAGACAGAAGGACCCAGCACCAAATGTAGAAAAAGAGCTACTTATGTACTTGTGGTATATCGGCAACTTAAGAGTGTTTCAGATCTATGGTTGACCGATTCGGCACATCAAAGGGTAGTTACTATGCCAGCATTAAACAAATGTCATCCATACTTGTAAGTATGATGCCTGAAATTGTCAAGGGGCCAAGTAATCAACAGGAATGTAATGTACGAGTGACCAATTTAGTGAAAAATCACAATTACAGAATGTTATTGGGGCAATTGATGGTTGTCATATTCAAATAAAAGCACCAAAACATCAGCCGCATGCATATTTCAATAGAAATCAATTCTGCTCTATTGTACTTTTAGGTTGTTGTAACTCCAAAATAGAGTTCAACTATGTTTGGACTGGCAACCCAGGAAGTACACACGATGCAACTGTATTGAGAAGTAGTGACCTGTTTCAAAATAGCGATGTTAAGATTCCGGCAGATTTCTACCTTCTCGATGATTTAGCTTTTCCAATTCTAGATTGGCTCATAACACCATTCCTTAACTGCGGAAATTTGACACTAGAACAGAAACGCTTTAATAAAGCTCACAATCAATGTAGGCAGGTGATTGAGAGAGCATTTGGGATGCTGAAATGTAGGTTCAGAAGATTGCTACGCTTTGATATTTCTGACATAACATTACTAGTTGATTATATTTTTTCAGCATGTGTTTTGCACAATTTGTGTTTATTTGAGAATGATGTGTTTGAAATTGCCGAGATCGAAGAAGACGACGTATGTAATGGTGATTATTACGAACGAGGACACCAGTTGTGGGGCATTCGAAGAAGACAACAGTTAATGAATCAAATTTTTACTACATAACAATATAAATTTTAACAAATGCTTCAATTCAAGTAAAAAACCAATACCTTATTTTGTTTGACTAGAAAAAAATAATAATAAAACAGTGAAAACAAGTCTAAATATGTGGTCACATATAAACTAACAACGTATCACAATAACAAAAGCAATATATCTTCGAAAAATAAAATCAGTGAGAATACACTGTTTGTGACTCAGTCATAATTTTTCCATAAGTTTGTTTTGTGTGTCCTGGATGCCTTTCATAGCTTCTAAAAAGCTGTTATCCCTCTCCTCGAGAAACCTATTCCGCTTTTTAGCAGGAGGGGTAGTATCTGTGGACTTTGGATCTACGACATCCTCTTCTTCTTCAACATCATCTTGGTTACCACTGTTGCTAACTTCTTGTGTACCAAGATAACTTTTACGTACAGGTGGTTTGAAAGCCGAATCATTGTTTAAAAGTAGCTGCATTTCTGTCTCAAAATAAAAAGCTTTTGGCCTCTTGTTACCCGTTTTTTTACATTCAGACAGAAATTTTCTATAACCTCTTTTCAACGAATAAAATTGTTCTCTACACTGAGTGGCACTTGGAGCTGATTCACTGATGTATTTTGCCATGCAGTTTGCGACATCTGCCCATAGTGTTTTCGTCAGTATGAAATCCTTATCGGATGCAGTGGTTTTGTCTTCCAGTATACTCAGCATCTTTCTAGTAATTGTTGTTTTCCACTCATTTCTGCTAGTGCTAGAGTTGTCATCGTTATCGTCAGATACAGATGTATGTATTTCCTCCTGTTGGGAGTTTTCAGGTCCTGGTGTTTGACGATCATTTCCTGCAATAATGACTTCAGGAAGAGCTATTTCACCATTGACAAAATATATTGGCTTTTTATAGGCCCTTTGGGTAGTTTCTTCGAAAGCTGATCTTTCACCATATCTCCATCTATATATAAAAAGGGGGAATTATAAACATGCATTGGATGACGAGTAGCTTTACAAACCAAGTGTTATGGGTGAAAAAGGCAGATATTGAGAAAAGTCACGAAGTAAGTAAAGTTAAGCAAAAACTACAAACAGAGCAACGTACGGTCTCCTATAGGTAGGAATATCCCAATCGAACATTATCAGTCAATCACAGGTCAAATTAATTTTTATGATTAATATAGGCTAGCAATTTTTTTCTTCCCGTTTTTTTCAATTTTCAAACCGTTTCGTCGATAAATATTTTGATTGATTAGTGTTTAACGCTAGCTTTAGTAATATTTCAGCTATATCGTGGCGTGAACAAATTTTATTATAACTTACACCTACAAGACCTTTAGAAATAAAACATACTTGTCTATAAAACAAACAGAGTATATACAAATAAAAGAAATGTTAAAAAGGAAAAACCATATATTTAGAACATTTTTGTATATAAATAAATTTCTTTTAAAAATTTAAAAATTGTGTCACCTACGACATTTATAAATAAATCGCATAAATTGTTGACATTGTAGAAGTTCTGACGAACATCAGAAACATCTACGCAGTCGAGCGATACGTGTTTCAATGAATAGTTTGAATTACACTGAATACATTCCGGTCGTTCCTCATTATTTAATAAATGACCATGTGTAAGTCTACTATGACCTTATACGACATCTGGTCAAGACGAACTGTTCCTTGCGATTTTGACTGTAAGTACAGGGAGTCTTGCCAACTAGGGAATGTATTTCGTGCAATTTGTTACCAACTGTTCAAGTAGCAACCATGGAATTAAAAAAAACACAACCGTTGTGAGGTCCACTGTGAATCCAGACAAAGTTTGTAGAGGAAACATAAACTTTGAAATGGATTAAAATGAATATTGTACAATTTTGCAATGAAGTAGTCATCTGCCGACCACAATTGCAGTGGTTAAGTGGGCCCCATATACATTGGTTTGAGCAATACAAGTATTGGCGATCATTGGGTGTTGATGGTACTTACAGCTTTAATCTAGTTATTGTACTATGAAAATACTAGACAACTTTTCGTGCATAGTTATTTTTGTGTGTTGTGTATTTTATCCTTTATATTTATTGTACTACATAATTTTTCAGCTTTGTTAAGGCATGCACAATTTATATATATACAGAAGAACAATGTGAACTGTCCCGGGATTTCACAGGTAACTTTTTTATTTTGATTGTTTTTGTTTTTTGGTTCAGGCATGCTTGTTATTATTTCCATGTTATATATATAATATACTATGAAAGGTCAAGTCCTTAAAATGGTCTCTTATAATTGTCAAGGACTTAATTATTTATACTCAAAAGACTATAATATGTATTGTCTTCAAGACACACATTTTGTAGAACAAGATGAAGTACAGATCAAGAATCAGTGGCAGGGAGAATGTATTTTTAATTCTTTTGCATCTAACCAGAGAGGTGTTGCTATATTTTTCAAAAATAATTTTGATTTTAAAATCAATCAAGTTAAAAAAGATGATAATGGCACCCTTCTTGGATTAGACCTTAATACTGAAGACAAGAGAATTACTTTAATTAATATTTATGGTCCAAATGTGGATACTCCGTGTTTCTATAATAAAGTGGCAGATGTAAGCTTAAATTTAGACCAACAGGTCGTGTTCTAGCTTCAATAAATGACTCGAACAATGGATGATCGGACCACCCAAACTGTGACTGGTTTACCTACAATTTTGAATATAGCAATATGTCATTAATGTTGTCATTTAATTTAGCTATGGGAATGTAGTAATGAAAATTAACGGATATAACCCTTGAAAGTTTTGTGTGGAGATTTTAACTTAATTCAGAATTTCAATCTTGACACTCAGAATTATGATAACATCAATAATTCCAGATCTAGAGAAAAACTTTTAAACATTAAAGAAGACTATAATTTAGTTGACCCGTTTAGAGAGTTATATCCTGATGTTAAAAAATTTACTTGGCGAAAGCGGAATCCTTTTAAGCAGTCTCGGTTAGATTTCTTTTTGGTCTCCGATAGTTTCTTCCATAGTGTATGTGATGTTAAAATTGAAAATGGCTATAGGTCAGACCATTCGCCTGTCATATTTTCATTCAAAATAAATGAGTTTATGAAAGGCAAAGGCCTTTGGAAGTTTAACAATTCTCTTCTTCATGACACT
>MJUT01012362.1:93293-107372 GCA_002080005.1 Gigantidas platifrons | reverse complement strand
CTGTTGACTGTCTCATTAAATTAAATGACAGAGTAGAACTGAATAAAAATCATAAATATATGGATCAGATTCAAGGACAGATGGCATTAACTGGTTGTACTAAAGGAGACCTTTTTGTTTTCAGCAGACATGGCTATTTACTGCGGGAGATCAGTTTTGATGAGCATAGATGGAACGATATGTGTTTAAATTTTTCATTATTCTTTGAAAAGTTTTTAGCTAACGAATTGGTAAATATGACAGTCAAGGAGAAATGTGCTAAAGAGTGTGTACGTAAACTGCCTACTTGTGATACATCTCCAGTATATTCAGCTGGAAATACATGTACTTATACAACAAAAAATACAAAACGCGCAAGAAAACAGACAGGAAAAGGGAAAAAAGGCGCAAAGAAAATCAGACCTGTTTATATGTGTAAAATCTGTGATAAACAAATTCTCGAATCTGATCAAATGATAACTGATGAAGATCAAAGTATTCAATGTGATAAATGTCGCATGTGGGTTCATTGGGTTTGTGTTGGACTTTTCTGTGACAGTGAAGAACTGGGAGAGGATGAATGGATTTGTAACACTTGCAAATTCATTCCTGTGAATTTATAATGTGCTGTTAATATTATGAAATTGTCAACTTATTCTACAAGATTTTTAATGTATTTATTGTGGTAAAGTTATTTCACCAAGGGGCCATAGAAGTTACACAGAGCAGAACATGTCGTCACGATATCGTCTATCAGTGGCAGTAATGTCACAGGTAATGTGTACTTTAGTATCCTAAATGTTTTTAACCTCTGGATAGCTCTCTCAACATGTATCCTCAAGTTTGCAATTTCTTTCGTTGCCTTTACATTAACACTGGACATTTGTTCTGCTCCTTGAGCTGCTGGTGGTATGATTAAAGTCCCTCTCTTTATCATGATTTCCTCTTTAACAAGAAAGCCTCTATCGGCCATAATTTGGTCCCCAGGATCTATTAAGTCAATAAATCCGCTGTTCAAAGTTATATGCCTGTCAGAGGCTCTTCCACCCCACGCTTTAGACACAAAGCTTATGCTCCCCCTGGGACTAATTCCTATCAAAACCTTTGAAGTGTTGTGTTTCTTGTAGTCCGACCATGTAAGAGCCTGTAGTGAAAGGTCCCTTGGTCTCTCGATGAAAAATTCTGTACAGTCAATTGTACATCGTAAGTTTGGATAATAATTTTTGAAACAATCTGGCAAATTTTCTCTTGCACTGATTTTGTCAGGATAATGGATCATTCCTCGTAAACATTTCGCTAAAACCTTAATCCAAGTATTAAAAATGCTGGAAACTAATGAAGTTGTTGTACCAAATCTGTTCATCAATCCTAGTCTTAATTTCATAAGTACCATTAGCAGTTCATCTTTGATGGATAGTTTACGTGAGGGTCCAAATTTTTTCGGAGATTTTATGAATTTTCTAATTCTTTTAGATCCAATAACATGCTTAGTTCCACGCCAGTAAGCCATTTTCTCGACTTTTGGGTGTACATAATCATACAATAAATCGAAAACCTCTCGAGACGGAAGGCCTGTGTAATATTTAATTTTCTTGTCATTTTTTAAAATTTTGTCATACCCAATTCTATGATGTTTTATGGTGACTTTCTTTGTATTTTTGGAGATTTGCAGTTGTCTTTCCAATTCCTCAATTCTGTGTTTAAGCTGATATACCATGTATGTCAAATTACTAGTATGTTCATTTTTATTTTCATTGTTGGTGGAATCATCTTTCACTATATCCAGTACATCTCAACCCAGGGCATACGAATGTTCAGTAAGAACAGATTCGTTGTGTATTGCTTCTGCCGTATAAATATATTGTGAGTTGGAAATGAACTCATTATCAAAAATTTCGGAAGTTGTCGGTTCTGAAGAAATTGTAGCCTTGGATAGTTTTCTTTTTTTAATTACAGGTTCTCCTCTGATGACATGAGGGCGTGGTTTTTTATGCAAGGTAGTTGAGTCATGTCCCATGTGTAAACAAGGATCTGGATTTTCCTTAGTTGGTTTTCCATTAATAAAGTGTATTGAACATACTCTGTCATTGTATGTAGGGTTCCATAATTTTCCGGTATTTGCATCTTTTCTGTTAATGTTCTTGATCCATCTGTGTCTTCTTTCCTTGTCCTTTTTCTCAGTCGGAAATGGAAAGAGTATGAAAGGAGGGTTACAAACGCAAATGCTGGTACCAAAGTTACAATTGTGTAAACGTCAGCTTTCCAGTTTCTTAAATGGTACGTATTATTTGAGCATCCAACAACTGCACAAATACATGTGGGCATTTTTAATAATCTGAAATAAAAGTAAAATTCTACCAATTAAAAAAATCTAGTTTTAAAAAAGTGTTCTTCTGTTGTTAAACTGTCCAGCATAAGATGTTTTTCATTCTGGATTAGAAAATAGTATGCAAATTTACCAAGGTTAATAAATACTCAACAGTGTGAAGAATTCATTTATTTTTCTCTTTTTTTGTCATTAAAATACCTCATGTCATTAGTGCTATTTCATAGATCACCACGTCTTTGTCTGTAGCTCATACCCATTAATATTATCAACAGTGCACGTGTGTTTGTTTACAATGTGTTACCTAAAAACCAGAAATCTCGCAGACGTGATTCATGCGAGATAAGAAAATCAATATGGAGGATGAAACTGCGAATACACTTATTTATACTGATGGTTCAAAAGACGGTGAGAGAGTAGCGTCAGTAGCTGTTTTCGGACAGCAGGTCTACTCTACTCGATTACCATCTGCCAGTTCAATCTTCAGTGTAGAAGCTAATGCAATACTTCTTGCTTTGAAGTTCGTTGGCTCTTCTGATAAGAGTAAATTTATGATCTGTTCAGATTCTCTTTCTTGCCTGTTGGCAATTGAGAGTTGTAAAACTCAAAACCCTTTCATTTTAAAAATAGTTGAAATTTATAAAAGACTTGTTGCTATTGGTAAACATGTTATTTTCACATGGATTCCTAGTCATATTGGTATCCATGGAAACACAGTCGTCGATCAGGACGCCAAGGATCAACCTATATCCAATTGCTCTATTCCTTACACAGATTTTAAACCTTTTATAGTGAAATATATTTTAAAACTTTGGCAAGATAGCTGGAACCAGCAAATTTATAACAAATTACACGAAATACATTCCCTAGTTGGAAAGACTCCCTGTTCTTACGGTCAAAATCGGAAGGAGCAGGTAGTCATGACCAGATGTCGTATAGGTCATAGTAGACTTACTCACAGCTATTTGTTAAATAATGAGGAACGACCGGAATGTATTCCGTGTAATTCCAATTTTTCGCTTAAACATGTTTTAATGGACTGCGTAGATTTTGCCGATGTTCGGCAAACATTCTACAACGTCAACAGTTTGTGATTTATTTACAAATGTCGCAAGCGACACAATTTTAAAAGAAATTAATTTATATACAAACATATAATTATTATTATGTTTTTATCTTTTTAATATTTCTTTTATTTGTACATATTATCCGATTGTTTTATAAACAAATATGTTTTATGTTTTATTTCTAAGGAACTTGAAGGTGCGTATATATAATAATAAAATTTAATCACGCCACGATATAGCTGAAATATTGCTAAAGTTGGCGTAAAATACCAATCAATCAATCAAACCCTCTCCTTGGGCCGATTTAGGACCTTATCGCAACCCATCCTTTCCAATAGTAATTAAAGTTATTTTCATTAATCAATCATTACTTTCACTACTCAATAAATCCATCAAATCTGGCTACCGCACATTATGACAACCATGCACAATCACTATCAAATGGATGCACCGTGGGAAGCACATGTTCTTTGGGATATAATTTTAATATCATCATGGGAAACGCATGATGATTCCAAAAAGGGGGAAATATGTAAGTTCAATATCTATAAAAGATGAACGATTCTATTATGTGCAGCGATTATGCCAACTTGACAAAGCAACATTAGCTCTGTCAACCGCCATGAAATAGAGGTCGCTGCACAGCTGTGAACCTAGATACCCTTTATAACATATTTACAAAAATCATAGCCATATACATATTACTGACGCATTCTGTCTCATTATTGTAACATACAATACATCTCATGTAATCCCAGTCTAATATCAACATGGTGTAACAGGAAGAAATGTAGTGATCCAATCATTCACAAGACATTGCCCCAAAGCTCCCTGTAAATTATTTAAAAGGATATTCGTACCAACATTGTTCAGATGAACACCATCTGGACTCAGAAGTTGCCTATAGTTTTTTCTTATTTCCGGATAATGAATCTATCTGCCCCCTAAACCCAAAACAAAAGACGAAATGGAATTATTGAGTCTATAACAAAAATTTTCCATTGCCCTTAAGTCATCAGAAAATCTCCAGGAACATCTGGGTAAAATTTGGGACCAAACTAGTATTGTGTCAGGCAAAATAGTTTTAAGACAAAAAATAATATTTTTTCAATTGATTACACAAGAACCCTATTCTAGTTATACGAATGTTGTTACCTGAAACATGTAACACCAAAAAGGAAGGGGGTGATTGTATCTTAGCATAGTTGAAATACGGGATTGCAAATGCTGGACACGTATGCCACCATATCCCTTCCCACCAAATATCTACATTAAGACGTCCTAAGCTTAAATTTGGACCACCAGGTCGTGTTCTAGCTTCAACAAATGACTCGAACAATGGATGATCCGACCACCCAAACTGTGACTGGTTTACCTACAATTTTGAATATAGCAATATGTCATTAATGTTGTCATTTAATTTAGCTATGGGAATGTAGTAATGAAAATTAACGGATATAACCCTTGTAAGCAGCCGACTTCCATCGCCCTGCTTTCATAATCTCCTCGTCAGAAAAACCACTCAGAGACATACTTATAGCGGTACCAATGCGAAAGGAATGGGAAACGCCTAATATATCAAGACATTTCTTTAAAATGGCTACTACCTGATACCGTGTTAGTGGGGTCCCATTAAAATGGCAAAATAACTGACCATTAAATGGAGGTCTGGATTTCAGAAAACTGCGAAGAAGTGAATGAGGACATACAGATTGGCCCACTTGTCTTGAGATTGAAAGGACCATACCCCTATTCAATTGATCAGTTTTGGAGGAACGAATTTGCAATTTTACAAAATTTTCAAACAATGTGATAAAATGTGCCTAGTTTGGCTATTGCTAACTGCGAATTCTGATATTCTTAATAAACCGAAAAATGACAAAGAAAATGTGGCTCCAAATAGCACGGTCTCATAATTTTATGCACAAACAATAGGAAGGATACCAATGACCTTTTTTAGTAAATCCAAAGTGATGGACAATCGCTGGTCCTGCATATGACCTTTAGACCTCTTAATGCCTTCTATAACCTTCTTTACAATGATTGTTTGTGTTATATCTTCAAAATCATTTATTTTACAAAAGAAAGTTATACCTGCCAGGTAACAACTTATTGACGAGTGGCCGAGATTAGACTGTACCAAGAATACTATAAATTGCAAAATATCATTCAACGGTCTGAGAGGGTCATTGTTGTCCTTTGTGTCTTTGGCTCCTGCAAAATAGAAATACAAATAAAAATTAAAATTAGCTTAAAAACCATTTAGTAACTTACGACCATGCAAAATTCATGATAAGGCTATCTTTAAGACAGGGGTACAATAGATTATGAAATCGTCAGTTGCTGGCACATTTTGAGACCCCTGAAAGATTTCTAAAAATCAGGACTTTTCAGTCATCAGTTTTCTATGAAACAACTGTGTTGTAGTATAAATACTTCCCTACCCACATACCAGTGTTTTCTACAGCAATTTAGCTGAAAGGATAAATTTTCCCCTTGCCTGTCAATTTTAGGGGAAATACAAATGACTGGTTCTAAATTATCCGAGAAGATCCGACATAATACCAAAACATTTTGGTCACTCTTTTAGCCTCATTTTCATATTTGACATTCACTTTCCTTCCCATTTTGTGATATTTACAACAGTGATTGTTTACAAGTCAAATTTGTCATCAAATAAGATGTATTACAGAACTGTCCCTAATGATACGTAACATTGATTTCGATTGACTGTTAAACTTGTGTAAGTAATTCCTGCAACCTGTTACAAATAAATTGTGGTCTCTGGTTTCGGCAGTTAAAAGTTGCAGTTCTGGATTTTTTCTGGTTTTGATATTAATGTGCAAAGCAAGAGTAGTTTAGCAAATACAGATTAAGAGGGGGAAAACCTGCACATTTTATCGGCATTGCTACAATTCCACACTCTTGAGTGAACAATTCATTAAGGTACATTAAACAATAGTTACCTTGTACTTTGGACCACCTTTCTTGTGAGGTACCTGTTTGAGGAAGTCAATTAAGACTTCCTCCATCTCATTGATTTTTGCTTTTGGGTAAATCTTTAAACAACATTCTGAAAACAAGAGGAAGTGAAAATAAAATTCAAACTATTAATTAAGTATGGTTACACCTACGAATCATGTGGAAACAGATAATAGGCTATACATGCATATCTTTTGCACGGTTTATTTTAGCTGAAATGCCTTCAATAGGCCCAGGGATAGACTTAAGAAAATGAAGTCAACTAGACCGAAGGGGTCCGTTTATTTTAGGATTGACTGGCCCTTCCAGATTTGTACTGTCCCAATATTTTGAAAGCCAACAAAGTGTGCTGAAATTTCTTGGCCTGATGGGGCAACAGGTATTAATGTCTACTGGCCCAATAACAAGTTCACTGGCCACAGGCCAGTGGTTAAGTGGGCCCCATAGACATTGGTTTGAGCAATATAAGTATTGGCGATCCTTGGGTGTTGATGGTACTTACAGCTTTAATCTAGTTATTGTACTATGAAAATACTAGAAAACTTTTCGTGCATAGTTATTTTTGTGTTTTGTGTATTTTATCCTTTATATTTATTGTACTACATAATTTTTCAACTTTGTTAAGGCATGCATAATTTATATATATACAGAAGAACAATGTGAACTGTCTCGGTATTTCATAGGTAACTTTTTTATTTTGATTGTTTTTGGGTTTTTTTTGCTGTTTTTTGGTTCAGGCATGCTTGTTATTATTTCCATGTTATATATATAATATACTACGAAAGGTCAAGTCCTTAAAATGGTCTCTTGTAATTGTCAAGGACTTAATTATTTATACTCAAAAGACTATAATATGTATTGTCTTCAAGACACACATTTTGTAGAACAAGATGAAGTACAGATCAAGAATCAGTCGCAGGGAGAATGTATTTTTAATTCTTTTGCATCTAACCAGAGAGGTGTTGCTATATTTTTCAAAAATAATTTTGATTTTAAAATCAATCAAGTTAAAAAAGATGATAATGGCACCCTTTTTGGATTAGACCTTAATACTGAAGACAAGAGAATTACTTTAATTAATATTTATGGTCCAAATGTGGATACTCCGTGTTTCTATAATAAAGTGGCAGATGTAATTGAAAACTTTGATAATCACTCCTGTATTTTGTGTGGAGATTTTCACTTAATTCAGAATTTCAATCTTGACACTCAGAATTATGTTAACATCAATAATTCCAGATCTAGAGAAAAACTTTTAAACATTAAAGAAGACTATAATTTAGTTGACCCGTTTAGAGAGTTATATCCTGATGTTACTTGGCGAAAGCGGAATCCTTTTAAGCAGTCTCGGTTAGATTTCTTTTTGGTCTCCGATAGTTTCTTCCATAGTGTATGTGATGTTAAAATTGAAAATGTCTATAGGTTAGACCATTCGCCTGTCATATTTTCATTCAAAATAAATGAGTTTATGAAAGGCAAAGGCCTTTGGAAGTTTAACAATTCTCTTCTTCATGACACTGAGTATGTAAGATCAGTCAAAAAACATATCAATGATGTAAAAGAACAATATTCAGCACATGTATATAATAAAGAGGTATTAAGAGATATTGACAACCTTGATATTCAATTAATAATTGATGATGAGCTCTTTCTAGAGATTCTTCTTACAGAAATAAGGGGCTAAACTATTTCTTATGCTACTTTTAAAAAAACGGGAAAGGGTAAAATTAGAAAACACACTTACTAGAGAGATCCGTAATCTGGAGGAAAATGCACAATCGGACCACAATTTAATTGAAATTGAGAAAAAGAAATCACAATTACGGATACTTAGGCAAAATCAGATGAGGGGTCAATATATTCGGTCACGTACTCAGTGGATTGAAGAAGGAGAAAAACCTACAATTTTTTTTTTGTAACTTAGAAAATAAACATTTTCTCTCAAAAACTATCCAGAAGTTGGTAATACATGAAAATATTATTGTCGATGACCAAAAGGAAATCCTGAAACAAACAAAACAATTTTATGAGAAGCTTTACAAAAAGCAAGACTGCCTTAAAAAGGTTAATCTCTCAACAGAGATGCCATATAATGTTATACCAAAATTAACTGAAAATCAAAAACAATCATTGGAAGGGGAAATTAGTTTACCAGAATTGACGTCAGCGTTAAATCGCATGACAAATAACAAGAGTCCGGGATCAGATGGCTTTACAGGTGACTCTTTCAAATTTTTCTGGATTCATTTGGGAAAATTTGTATTGAGATCGGTTAATTATGGATATCAACAAAGAAAAATGTCTGTCACACAGCGACAGGGAGTGATCACTTGTATCCCAAAAGAAGGTAAATCGAAAGAATTCTTAAAAAATTGGCGTCCAATTACTCTCTTGAATTCTACATATAAACTGGCCTCTAGCTGTATAGCAGAAAGGATCAAATCAGTTTTGTCACATTTAATCAGCACTGATCAAACTGGTTTTATCCCAGGAAGATACATTGGAGAAAATTGTCGTCTTATCTATGATATATTACATTTTACAGAGGAAAATGACATTCCTGGTATACTTTTACTTATTGATTTTGAAAAAGCATTTGATTCGATTTCTTGGTCATTCATATATGACACATTGAAATTCTTTAATTTTGGGGAGTCTGTGATAGAATGGGTAATAACCTTTTATAAGGATATTACTTCAGCCATTACACAAAATTGCTCTTTATCAGAATTCTTTAATGTACAAAGGGGTTGCAGACAAGGAGTTCCTTTATCTCCCTACATTTTTTTACTATGTGCTGAAATTTTAGGCGTGTTCGTGAAGAAGAGTAAGGAAATAAAGGGTATAACAATGGTCTCAGTACGCTGATGATACCTCACTGATTCTAGATGGATCTCCTGCTTCACTTGATGCATCTCTCCGCCTTCTCCAATTTTATGCTGAAATCTCGGGACTTAAAATTAATTTAGAAGTGAAAGCGCTGATATACGGTTTGGCCTTGAAACTTTATATTAGCTGTGATTCCAAGAATGGATGATTTCCAAATAAGCAGACATTCCATACTAACATACATCACCAACTTTAATGTTGCAGAGAAGTGATAGTGTAGCTCTTTGTGCATCGCAGACATGCTTGGGCTTTTTATTTTGCAGTGTTAAGTATATATGAGGAACACAACATGTCCGAAATACTTCGTGATGAATCATTTGACCAATAATTGGTAACCAGTCTGTGTATTCAGGGTGTCAACTTAACTATGTCAATGAGGTCAAGGTTATATGTCATATTATGACTGGCATGTACTTCTCAATAAAATGTTCACTCAAATGTGGAATGGGTCAAGAGCCAGGTGACAGAGATCTTACTGACAAGATGAACCACTAAATGTCATTAACTTGGTATAAGCCATAACTCTGGCCAAGTATGACATCACAGTATTTGACATCTTTTATTATGGCTATATCCAACATGTCCAAGTGCTTATTGACCAATCAAATTAAAACTGCTCCTATATGTCACTGCATGCAGCTCCATTCTATTTTCTGTTTTTATGACCTCATCTTACTTTATTATTTAATGCTTTCCAAATCAAGGTAGCTACAATTTAATTGGTCAATGTCATATGTGACTAGAATTTGAAAAGATGCTTTAATGTGTAATTGGCCTTCTTTTTTACAAGGAAACTTATGACTTACTTATATAGATTTTGACTCCTGATGTTGAAATGAAGCCCAATGCAATACTAGTACTGTGGCCACGCCACAAAATAATACTTCTGTGGCCCAATTTGACAACATAATGCAGCAAAGTATGATTATCCCTCCTTCATGCAATACCATAATTATGCACAGGTTGATTGGATTTACTTCCTTTGGTTAAAGTTTCATTTACATCTTACAAACCACAGAGGAGTAGATTTTCTTACAATGTCATCTACATAGGTCAACATGAAAGTATCCTCAAGTCCAATTATCTCCCCCTTGATTATGCAGGTCCGTAATTATTTTTCTTGGTTAAAGTTTCATTGAATCAAACAAACCATATAGGGGACCGACCATTTAACTTGCAGGGAGAGGGGGTATGTTTTGTTTTCGCTCAGAATTTTTTTTTTTCGGACAAGACGAGAGTTAGAATATTAATTTTTTTTGTCGCCCAAATTTTCCAGAATTTAACATTAGGTTATATGACAAACACTCTGAATCAGATTATTTTTTTTTTCCTCCGCCAATATCAGAATATTTTTTTCAGCAACATTGGGAATCAGAATATTTTTTTTATAAAAAAAACCGTAACCCCCCCTTCAAGTTATATGGTTCGTTCCCTAAGAGGTGATTTGCTTTGAGGTCACCAACACAGAACAACAATAAAATATCAATAAGTCCAATTATCTGCCCTTAATTATACTAGATCTTACTTATATTTCATCATGCACTTTTCATATGGTGTTCTACCATTGATTAATGTTTGTCAACAAACCCACGCGAAAATAATAGAATAAATTACCACGCCAGTAACTGTTCGCATCTTTGTAAAGGCTTAAAGAGCGTCCTACGTCAATGCCACGTTTTTCATTATTTCTGTTATTCTAATTCTGTTCTCAAAATTAAAATAATTAGAACCGATTCCATAAATTTTCGCACGATCACTGAACTATTTCGTTTACTGTCGTACTTCGGTCGTATATGGCGGGAAATAATTAATGAGCTTTTAAGGGGAATCCCATTACAAGGAAACGACATAAATATTTTATTTACACAATAATTGATATTCAAAGCGTTAGAAAAATTAAGCATTATTATACAATGTCAAAACAAAAATGAAAACGGAACATACACAACTAGATTTATCGTAAAATTGAATGTAGGACAAGTCGTTAATATTACTTGTCGGAATATTTTATGAATGAAAACTAGAATTATAATACAAGCACGACAAATATCGGAATTTTAATCCTCCTGACAATTTGTTATAGTTAAACATTTACCATTTGAGACACGATAAGTTATCTTAAAATCTGCAAAAGTAGTAACATTCAAAGTGTAGTGTTATCTAACAAGCACCAGATCTATATTTTGATGAGCCATCTCTGTCTCGATAGGTGATAAGATCATGACGGTTGTCATGTAAACAAACAAAAATGGCCGAAAGGCCACAAGTAAATACGGTTTTACAAAACCGTATAAAAACAAATATGATTTGGATAGGTGGTAAGAAACATAGTCAGGACAAAATATGTGTCAAGTGGGGACTGAAATGGAGCTCCAGTACATTTAAACTATTGGGAATTACTTTTTCTGTTGATTTAGATCAGATGATAGTACTTAACTACAAACCTAGACTAAAAGAAATAGAAAATACTATAAATAGATGGTCAAAACAAACACTTGCACCATTTGGAAAAATTACTATTATCAAAACTTTAATCATATCAAAATTGAATCATCTGTTCTTAGCCATACCAGGACCAGATGAGAATATGATGCGCCAGCTGGCCAGTAAAATTTATTCATTTATTTGGGATGATAAACCAGATAAAGTAAAGAGAGATTTAATTTCTCAGGACTACTGCTGGGGTGGCCTGAAAACGATCAACTTAAAGACTTTTATTCAAGAACTTAAACTTACTTGGGTACGGAGACTATTCCATTCAGAGTCAAATTGGGTTAAATTGTATAAATACAGTGAAAAAGTAAATTTTACTGAGTTGGCTTATATTGGACCAGTAAAAACGTCAAAAAATAAATTTTGGAAAGAAGGCTTTGATTCCTGTGATAACTTAAAAGAACTCAATTTACCTCGATATCCAGGAGATGTCCTGTCGACTTCATTATGGAATAATAATAGTATTAAAATTGGCAATTCTATGGTTTATTACAAAAATTGGGCGAAAAGGGGACTTTGGACGGTTAATGATCTCATTGATAATCAAGGTAATATTATGTCATTTCAAGATTTCCAGCAGACTTATAATTTATGACCAACCTTCTTGCAGTTTTATGGAATAACTCATTCGGTTAAAACATAGCTGCATTCTACTGGTGTAAATGTACATGAGAAAAATCCGCGGCCATTAATGCCATTTAACATTGGCATTTTTCTTAAATCTAGGAAAGGCTCAAATGATATGTACAATATCTTAAATAGAAAGACAGTACAAATATCTGCAGAACAGAAGTGGGAAAATATCTTAAACAAATATGATATTGAGTGGAAAAATATTCACTGCCATTGTACAAAGCATACAAAAAACACAATACTTTGCTGGTTTCAATATAGAATTATCCATAGACTATTGGGAACAAACACTTTTCTTTACAAAATAAAAGTAAAGGATTGTAACTTGTGTACTTTTTGTAAAGAAGAGTCAGAAACTATTGAACATCTACTATGGGGGTGTCATAGTCTCAGACTTATGGCATGAATTGAACAGGTGGATTTTTGAAATGACATATATTGAAATTCCATTGAATTTGGAGATAGCTATGTTTGGCCTACTGCATCCTTATGATACAAATTTAATTAAAAATAAGATAATCTTGTTAACAATTTTTTTTATTTTTAGAACTAAGGTAAATAAGGAAAGGTAAACTTTGAAGCGTTAAAGAATTACTTAAAAGAAAATCTTATTTTAGAAAAACACATTTCTTTCAAGAACTTAACTTCAGAAAAATATAATATGTACTGGAGTCCCTGGTTATCTATAATGGAACATTGATCAATATTTATATAGTAATAAGGTATTTTTTCCTACTTGGCATACGTTTGATTAACAGTGTTATATTTACGCTAATTTTATATACATTTATGTTTGGTTATGGCTTTGCTACCTTTGCAGTCAATTTATAAATGTTTTTATTAAGTTCAATATCCTTATGTTGATATACTAATATGCATGTCTATTTTCTGTATGTAATAATATTTATATATATGTTTTGTACAGTAAATATAAAGTTTTCGTGATCATATAGAAATGGTTAACCTTGAGATGAACAGATGGAGAGTAATAAAAGCGCTGTTCCTTTGCTTCGAGTCTGTGAAGAGCTATTGGGGATTTTGTGTCATGAATTTATACACCATATTCCTACGTTTTATCATAATAATGCCACTCATGACAATTTTGCAGATTGGGTGCAGCTCAAAGGCTTTCTTTTTCTTCTGGCCCCTTAAGCTGTACTCAGCCTAGAGACGGTTACTGCCAATCCTCTTCATCATTCTTCTAAGGCAATCACCATAATCGTGTCCACCCTGGGAAGTAAAGAAGAGTACCTACATACATGTTTGTAGCCTATATTGGAGACTCATATTTTCTCTACCCGTTTTCTTCTTTAGACTGACTTTACTCTATCAAAATGGTTCATTTACCAATCACTGATACTGGAAATCCAGGCACAACTCAGAGAATGTGATAAACGGTGCATGGCCCGCTCTAATCCCAATCACGGTTAATGCTCTGCATTTAAATCATGGGCATAGTAGGGCATCCCCAGCACAGTGGTGAGAAAAAAGGGGGGGGCTACTTCACTTTTTATGGCAGAAATTTAATTAGCAACTGGATTTTCAGCATGAAAGCAAAAACAAAATGTTAAGTTGCTAGCCTCTGTGTTTGTTTGTTTTTTTTTTTATTTGCGTGTTATCTTTGCAAGCTTTCCATCCCTCATGTCAACTCCAAAAGACCCCCACACCCTCCGATTTATTTCTAAACCTTGATCTTCGCATCTGTAACCC
>MJUT01012362.1:53306-79279 GCA_002080005.1 Gigantidas platifrons | reverse complement strand
AATTATATCAATTGAATCAGATGACATCTTGATATAGCTACTGAATTGACAAATTAAATCTATAGCTTCTATAAATCAATATGTCAAAGTTCTATCAAAATTATTCAGTAACTTCTTCCGATATTGTCATGCAATCACATATATATATAACATCTGTACTGATCCTGTCCTGCTGAAAAAACAAATAAACAGAATAACAATAAAAAAATCCAGTATTTCATTTCATTTCATAATAATTTTCTTTCACATTGCTAGTTAACATGGTTAAGACATAGTTAAACAATTACAAAATTAGAATTACTTCAACATGCTTTAAGGAACACATGACCATTTTAAGAAAAAACATGTATCAATAAACACAATTATAGAAATTACCGGTAGTCATTACATTTAAATTTGATTTCTGCACTAATATTTTTCAGCATATCTGTTATGAATCAGTTAAACTTTTGAACTCTATAGTAGACCAAAGATCTTAAAATTTAAAGTGTAACAAATTCTGCATTTTCATGTAATGGTTTGGATGTAGTTGTATTTCGAACAATTTTCCAAATTTTTTAATTGCATGATCAACAATAAAATTTATAATTTTTCTGGAAAATGCTGCTATGATTCAAAAAATTGATACCAGCATTTTCCAAAATGTTTCTTTGATTCCTTTCCACAGGGACCAGTTGTAACACAATGCGTGATCCCAGTTGGAATGGGAAATTGGACCAATTCCCCAAAACCCACATGGCACTGCTGACATTATATTGGATAACTCATGTTTTGATACAGTTTCTGTATAGTAATATAGACCTAAAATATGAAAAATATTTTTTATCTCTAATGAAAAAATGTCTGTTCTGCCATGTGTGTTTCTGCCCTTAAATGAATGTACCATTGTAAAGTTAATATAAACAAAAATGTGTCCATCAGACACCAAGCCCAGCTTGCACTATCTCATCGCCATGATAGGAAACCGTAAAATCTGAATTAAAACCCTAATTTGGCCTATATATTTTAAAAAAAAACTACCGTCATGATGAATATACATCTATGTTCCAAAAGTCTGAATTAAAACCCTAATTTGGCCTATATATTTAAAAAACTACTATCATGATGAATATATGTTCCAAGATTAAAGTTGAAGAAACAAGACATTTATGATAAACTATTTTAACCAACAATTAAAGTTTAAAAACATATCTCCCCCATCCCCAGACTATAGTAAAACCCCAATAATAAACAGAGCCAGAGTCACATACATATACACCTACTACTAAGAATTACTGTAAAGTTTCAATGAAATCCCATGAACACTTTTTATATGCCCGTCTTTGACGGGACGTATTATGGTATACCAATGTCCGAGTTTCCGCCTGTCCGTTTCACATGTCACGTTCTAACTTAAGAATCCCATGGCCAATTCACTTCAGATTTCACAGAGTTATTGCAATTGATGGTCTTACGGTCTGTATACTTTATGGTGACCTGATATGGGACAGATGGATGCACAGATCAGAAAACATAATGCCCCCATATTATTGTAGTGCGGCATAAAAGTTACATTTTTTTATATCATATAAGTTTACATTTGTATCTGATGTTGAAAGAAAATTCCCCAAAAATGTTTTATTATAAAGATTTTAAAATTTTACTTTTAAATGGTGCATTCATCTTAAAAGTACATTTTTGCCAATTTTGGTGTCAATTATATATCAGAAAATGAATGAAGAAAATTGTGAATTAAACCCCATTGACCAAAGTGTTCAATCTGTTTTTTTTAAATTTGATACTTCTATTGCCTTGATTGACTTTAACTGTCCGGGCGTCATCAGTTGGGAAACAGTTAAAGTTGCACAAAAAAACCAACACACAATTGTTTAAAGAAATGTTGAAAGGGCAGAAGAAACAACATGCTGCAAAATCATAAATAATACCGAACAAAAATTGAAGAGAACAATGAAAAACATACAATTATACAAACTTTGTTGGTGTCACTGTGACATAAACATGCTCAACCCAATTATAATCAGGGGACCGGGTGGCTCAATGAGTTAGATAGCTGGATCTAGCAACTCGTACAAGCCTATCAGCAATATGGCGTGGGTTTGCGCCCAGCTTTGTAAATTACAAAAAAGGGTGCACTCGACTCGCAGCCGCAAGTGATAAAGTTTACCAGTTGCTTGCCCATGGTTGGTGGTTCTCTTCGGGTATTCCGGCTTCCTCCATCACTAAAACTGGTCGCCATGATACAGCGGTCGAAATTGGCACAGGTCCGACGGACCGTGACCGGTAAATCTCGTGCTGGACCAGTAAATTTCTCAATGACACTAGTCCGAATGTTTGGTAGGAAATCAATAAAGCATTATAGATATATGTTTTGTCTTTAAAACCTTTGTCTCATAAAATATATTTTTCATGTTGTTGATAAACAATATCGTGCATAAAAAAATGTGATCGGTCTCTACTGGTATGGTGTGGGTGTCGCGCATAAAATCGTCTGGCAAGCAGTAATCAATAATCATTCGGAAGTAATTTCTCGAACTTCTCTGGGGTTTTCTATTTCATAATTATCCAATATGGCGCTGCAGTGTTCAGATTTTTTTGTCGGACCAGTGAAATTCTGTTTGGACCAGTAAATCTTAGGCATTCACTGGTCTGACTGTCCTGTGATTTCAGTTTCCTAATTTCTTTCACTGATGATATAGCTGAAATATTGTTGAAAGTGGTGTTAAACACCAAAAATCAATCAATCAACCCAATTATAATCTGAATATAGTTCTATGGATATGTCATTATAAGTACTGAATAAATATACAATACTT
Organism: Gigantidas platifrons; assembly: GCA_002080005.1. Lineage (NCBI taxonomy): Eukaryota > Metazoa > Mollusca > Bivalvia > Mytilida > Modiolidae > Gigantidas > Gigantidas platifrons. The sequence continues at coordinate 76,466 of MJUT01012362.1, read as the reverse complement.
GTGCACTGTCGAATCATATAGGTAATATGTGTACGAGGCTTAGAATTGGGGGAAAAGGCGAGGCTTCGACGAGTCTTTTCCCGCGTTTCGTGCCGAATACACATATTTACCTATATGCTTCGACAGTGCACATGTATTGTATTTATCCTGCAATCTTAAATCGTAAATACACGTTTACTGGACGATGATAAAAGTATTTGAAATAATTTTTTCATTAAAACCCTTTAAAAATTTGAAATGGGTGACGTAAAAATAACGCGAACCTGTTTATTTGGACGTCACAGATATATTTCTTTGGAAACACATTGTCAATGTTCTATTTATAACTGACCAATATCAAAACAAATATTGGGCAGGCTATATTGGTCGGTAAATGCTGTCATTGCAGGATAAATAATATACCGGTATATCTTCGGAAACTTTTTACTGAATGTTAGTGTATAAAAAACAATGTTGCTGTGTGTTTTTTCTCTTTGTTTTGTGATGAATGAACTTATTTCAATATAATTCAATTTGATGTGAATACTGCAATCCGATTGGCTGATCCGCCTGGAGCAACATTGGTTATACTGTATAACATGGGTTGGTATTGTGACGTCACCAACGTGTTCATCCGCTAATGACAAATTCAAATAGTCACATGAAATAATCGTAATTAAAATCGAGGAATCATTAAATTTTGTTGTAAAAATTAAATTATAAGGAATATTTGAAATTGTTGAACAGGTATCGTGTGTAAACTGACCCAAACCAGGTTATGCAAGTATAACCTGTTCAACAATTTCAAATATTCCTTAAATACTACTAGATAATAATAAAAATTAACACAGAAATAAAAATTAACACGAAAATAAATATACCTTCAATGCTTGCTTTCCATTACACACGGTACAACTGTATTGTATCATTTTGATCAACTGCCGATTGATCAGATCAAGATTGTTTGTTTACAGCAAGAGAAGTGGATCAGCAGGGGTAAAACATTCGATATGTTATGCCTTTTCTGTCGAAGTTATGAATTGATTTGTGTGTGAAAGGGGTGATTATATGTTTCTTTATGAAAACTATTATTTGTTTTCTTATTTCATTGACATTTCGGTAGACTTTGAACAAATAATAGTTTTCATAAAGAAACACATAGTCATCCTTTTCACGCACAAATCAATTCATAACTCCGACAGAAAAGGCATAAAATATCAAATGTTTTACCCATGCTGATCCACTTCGACTTCTCTTGTTGTAAACAAACAATTTTGATCGGATCAATCGGCAGTTGATCAAAATGATACAATGCGGTTGTGCGGTGTGCATTATCCACTGGTGGAATGTTACTGGCCTGGGTTGCTGCTGGTTTGAGGATAGTCACTTAACAAATGACACGGCCTAAGGCATTACTTTGCCTGCGCGCCATATCAATTAAACTACTGAATTGGTAAAATGCCACTGTTACATGAATTTATCCTCATACAGATTAGTTTAGTAGATTTTATCATCGGGTAGAAGTTTTACTTAGTAGTAGTAAACTCCCCAGTATTTCATCAACATTTCTGCTTTCCTTTTGTTCTCATGTAATACAGGATTTTGAATGTTTTCCAGTTCTGACTTCAGCTTCTTGTGTCCTCTACTGACGGCTATTTGTAGTTTTGCGAAGGCAACATCCAGATTTCTCTTGAAGTTCTTGTTTTCTGGATATGCCCGTGTGAGCCTTTTAAATTTCTGGTAGTTGTTGATTTCCTCAGTGTCACCTAATATGTCTCTGGCTATGTCCAATGTAGTCTTTTTTCCACTAAATTTATCTATAACATTGAGAAGTGTAGAAACTCAATCTCTAATATTCAGTAGATACATTTGTATTTTCTGTCAAATTATTAATAGCTCAAACATTTGTATGGATAAATCTTCAGTAATGTAATTATGTTTAATATATTACCTTGATTATTCCAATAAAATAGCAGCTGCATGTGATAAAGTTTATCAGTTACTTGCCCATGGTCGGTGGTTCTCTCTGGGTACTTTGGCTTCCTCCACCACTAAATCAAATAAATTCCAAAAAAATAGTCAAAAGTTAAGAATGTTGGACAAAATCCTACATACAATGTAACAATGAGGTGAATGTAGTATAAAATTATAATAAAATTGTTTCTGAACATGCTGAAAGACATAAAATTCATGAATATTTATACAATGTACCTTCTGTGTTGTCTTCAAATAATTTTCTCTTGCAAGATGTGCTCACATGGGTCTTTTCATTCTTTGCTGTTGCTTAATAAAATAAGTAAGAATTTTACATCTTAATACAAATACATGTAAGGGACAGACTATAACTTGAAAGGCTGTTTTTTCCATAAATAAATATTTTGACCCTGAATTTTGAAGAAAAAATTATGGCCTTCACACTGCATGCAAAAACATTATGATTGGTTCAAGAATTTTTAGCTCACCTGGCCAAAGGCCATGTGAGCTTTTGTCATGGGTAAGCGTCCGTCCGTCCGTTAGTTTTTCACATTTAAATCTTCTTCTCTGAAACCACTGAACAGATTTCAACCAAACTTGCCATAAATGTTCATTGGATGGTCCTCTACCAGATTTGTGTTTTTTGGTGCTGATTTGAAATTCAACATGGCTGCCATTTGAATAGTGACTTTGCAGGAATGATCATAATTATAATATTGAAAAGGTTGATTTTACCTTGTATATTCCTCTGACGTAGAAATTCTTTATATTTTGCCCTCACTGTTGTCTTTTCCTGTTCACCTGCAAGCATACAACTACAGAATGTACTCATTTTCAACCTTGCCAAATTCTATCACAGCTTATCAGGGATTATATATATCACCCAGATACTATGTAGATACTGTTTATGTGTTGCGTTATAATATACTGTAGCACTATTTAGTGTCTAAACAGGTCTGGTTAAAATTCATCATGCATATTTTACTTTATATATTTGTAATATTGACTCAATTTCATGCCCCGAATGCTTACCTTCCTTGTGTTCTGACATTTGAATGTTTTCCTGTATTACGGTGGGTTGAGCTGTATAAACATATGTGGCGGTCTCTGATCTGTTCTCATGCTCTTCGATGTTTGGTATTGTATCTAAACATGCTGGAGAGAATATTGAACAATAAGATAAGCATTTTTTGCATTGTTCAGACAGGCTGAAGTGCCTTTCATGGATCTCACAAGTACATGTAACTCTATTCATGTGTAAATCAAATGTGGAAAATTCATATGATTTTTATATGTGAAGAAAGGGAAGGAAACCTAATTATACTTTTATAAAGGTGTAATTTTAAACAGTTACAGTACAGTCAGAGACATACCATGATAAATCACTATGATAGACATATCACTCTACTTTGTGATACTGATATATCTCTTGGTTTGTTTAATCTATTTACTTATACTGGTATGCCTTTTCGGTGATAGTAAGCAACACTCGAAAGGTAAAGGAAACGTTGAAAATATATGTAATAGAACAAAAGATATCTCCATATCACCAAGATGAGTGATACGTCTATCACAGTGATTTATCATGGTATGTCCCTGACTGTACTGTACATGTAGCAGTCCCTTAATAAAAAATTTCTCTCCCAATTAATTTAAAGTTTTAAGGATTATACAGTAGTTGATCCTGTTGACTTATTGTAACTCCCATGAGAGGCCAATTCATATGACCAATATTATAAGTACCGAGTGTCCTCCTCTAATGCCACTTAAGTACATATTGTTCCTTCAATACAGGTGGCCTTATAATAGAGTGACTAGTGTATTTTTACAACTTAGATTGTTTTTTCCCATAGCTTTATTATATAAAAGATTACAAATTTAGAATAAGTTATGTGAAAGCTTCTGCTCATGTATGAACATGTGATAAAGCAATGTCATACAAGGTTAAACAAATATTGTGTACCAGTCATCATGGCAGCTGGTCATTTCACTTTGCCAATAATCATGACAATTTAAGCTAAATAAACACTAAAATGTAAAATCTCAAAATAAAAAATTGAGGTTACTGGCATGTAAATACATACAAGTTTATACATACCAGAATCTGACATTGATGTCTCCATCTGTGTTTCAGGTTGACATGGTTGATAACTAGTTCCTCTGCTGTCTTCATTTTCATCTGTTTATTTAAAAATGTATTGCTTTTACTCATTTTTAACCAAAATGAATTATCAGATATAACTCAATTGCAATAACTGAGTAATGTATATATTTACATGTACAGATATCTGTATTACATTTTAGGATTTGAGCAGATAAATGGTAGATTTTACTGTCACAAAATCTTAGATTTCACATTCAATGGTACACCCAGGATTAATGAATTGTTATCCAAACAATTTGATGTTATAACAATGACTGCATTAGAATTTTGCTGTGACTTATTCTCAAACATGTCAAAAAGGGAGAAAAAATAATATTGTTGGGATGACATAATGTGACCAATCTTATGCTTCTTACTCTAGATGTACATTGCCTATATAGTCAATTTAGAGATTGGATACACTTTTAATTTAAAACAAAGAGAAAGATATATAAATAAAATATTTTAATATTAATCATGTTAATTGGCTTGTCTCATTGAAATAAGTACATGAATGGCATTATAAATTTACTGATTTAATAACAGATGCATTTCTTTTTTGATGTCCTTGGCTTAAAGCAAGGTGGCATTTACATGTAGTGTTAGCGGGCCCGTGTTAGCCTTTAGTTGTCTGTCTGTACATTGTTTACATGTATTTATATCGATCGGTATGTCAGTATTTATATCGGTATATATCTGTATGTGGCTACCAGATGACAACTTGAGAACCGTTCCTTTTTTTTTTAGCTCACCTGACCCAAAGGGTCATGTGAGCTTTTGTCATCACTTTGCGTCCGTCGTCGTCGTCCGCGTCTGTAAACTTTTCATACTTTCTTCTTCTTCTTTGAAACCACTGAACTGATTTGGACCAAATTTGGCAGATATGTTCATTGGGAGGTCCTCTACTAACTTGTTATTTTGGTGCAGATCGGAAATCCAACATGGCCACCAGGGCCAATAATATGTTCTGATTGGTTGAAACTTTGAAAATCTTCTCGTCAAAAAATGTACTTAGCCGATGGAATTGTAACATTACAGAAATGATGACTGGATGGTCCCCTACTAAATTTGTTATTTTTGTGCCGATCGCATATCCAAGATGGCCACCATGACTCGACTTAGTTTAACATTGGACCCTATGGGAATTTCACATTTTCATCTTTTTTTCTGAAACCACGAAACAGATTTGAACCAAACTTGGCAGAACTGTTCATTAGATGATCATATACAAGATTTTTGTTTTTGGCGCTGATCGGAAATCCAACATGGCTGCCAGGGCCCATAATGTGTTCTGATTGGTCGAAATTTTAAAAATCTTCTTGTTAGAAACCACTAAGCCAATTGAATTGTGACTTTACAGGAATGATCATTGGGTGATCCTGTACTAAACTTGTGAATCGTTTGCTGATCAGAAATTCAAGATGGCCACCATGACTCGACTTAGTTTTAACATAGGACCTATGGACAAATTTTTTAAAAGTCTTCTCCTCTGAAACCAGCAAGTCAATTTAAAGCAAACATGGCATGAATGGTCCTTAGGTGGTCAACTTTCAAAATTATGTCCTGTGAGTGTGAGCCCGACCTCCATCCAAGATTGCCGCAGTCAGCAGACACAGTTTTAACATAGGACCCTATGGGAAAATTGTTTAAAAGTCTTCCCTCTGAAACCAGTCAGCCAATTTAAAGCAAATATGGCATGGATGGTCCTTGGGTAGTATACTTTTAAAATTACGTCCGATGACTACTACCTCCATCCAAGATGGCTGCCATGAGCAGACATAGTTTTAACATAGAACCCTATGGGATTTGAATAGTAACTTAGATGTATTCGGCATGCAGACATTCCTAAGAGGACTTAGTTATGTCAGGTGAGCGATACAGGCTCATGTGAGCCTCTAGTTTAAATTTGTACATGTTGTATCTTGCTATGAAAAAGGGGGGGCATGTACCTTGTAAGCACAACTCCCCCTAAACGGCTTATTGGATTTTTATGAAACTTTATACACTTGTACTGTTGTAGTACACTACCTGCAGATGTGCATGAAGGAATATGGTTGATGTCCAAAATTTAAAAGGGGAGATAATTCAACTTATACTTTCACGAAAAAGGGGGGCGGGCATGTACCTTGTAAGCGCAACTCCTATTAAACTGCAAGCGGGGGGGTATCACTCAATGAGGTCACTCACAGTTCTAGTTTAAATGGGGCATATGACGGAGAATACAAATTTTAATTATTTTTTTATATAGGAAACTGAGAAAAAATATTATATTGTAGTATAAAGACAATATAGCCTAGGTATGATGTCTTTTTATATGAGATTTATTTGTATTCGGCACCAAACGGAGGGACTGCCTCGCAGTACCCCTGTTTCTTAGCCTCATCCAAATAAGACACACATTGTATCTGATAAGGTCAGTTAAAAAAACAAAACTGGATAATTCTTAATATTTAACTCTTGTTTGCTAATTACCATTGATATTATTTTCCAGTGTGAAGCCAGTGTTGATGGTACGGGAGAGTTTACCATTCTTGTATACTTTTATTTTTTGGAGAGGAAGTTTCATGCCTTCGTTTTCGAATTTCCAAATACAATTGGCCCAATTTTTTTCTAAATAGCTGTATTCTTCCTTAAGGGAACTTGATCTGAAGTGATGAAGGGAAGGAGAATGACCTACAGGCTGTTCAGGTCCATCGAGGAAACAGATATGTCCATCTTTACAATACCACCAAACATTTTCGCCTAGCACAAGAAAATCAGATATCCGCCTACAATGTGCCTGCATGAGTGAACTTCTAGTTTTTATGGTTGAAGCTGGTATAATTGTGTTTACAGCATCCGGTAGCAGACGGGTTTGTTTGCTTATCATGGACTCCTGTTTGCTGAAGTTCTCAGATCGATCATTTCTTTTCTCTTTGGCAAGGTACCTAAGCATGCAGTTGTCAACAACAAGAGGAGCCTGTCTGTTACTTGTCTTCTCTGAGATAGATCGCAAATCTCCAAATGTACGTTCCTCATCTTCCGGAATTAAAGATCGCAAACAAAATAAACTGTAGATTTCTGGGAAATGAATAACCAAGCTATGGAAGTGGATGCTGAAAAACCTTCTAGCAGACAGTTTAACCGGTTTTTCAATTACATGTGTTACAAGGAGTCCAAACTGAAAGCATTGATTATAAAGACGCAGAACTTGTTTTGGTGATCTTTCATCTTCGGTACTGTAGCAAATTCTGATAATTTCAGTCAATGCATTGCATAAGGCAGGTATGTCATAATTTAAAAGACCTTCTTCATACTTTGATTGAGAAAACTGTGCCAATTTAATTGCATATAAACGTGCATCGCTACCCTTAATCTGATTTTTGTCTCCTATTAGTAATTCACAAAAGGTTTGATATTGTTTCTGAAGAGAGGGCGATGGCATATGATGAGGTAGTTCTGTAAGCAGGTTCTGGACAACATTGGTAATATCATGTAATGGTTCACAATTGCTGATTTCATAGTGCTGACAGTTAAGAGTAGAAAGAGTATCATCGTTGAATAATGACGGACAAATAAGTGCTGCTGGTCGTTGAATACCATGTAATATTTCAGACAATTTGGACTGGAGGTCAGTTTTATTCAAGTTATAAACATCTATGTCTCTGGAATCCAATTCATCAATTAGGTCGTTCTTCTTCAGATTAGAAAGAGGATTAATGTTTGAAGCTGAGATATGTTTCCACATTGTCCCTTCTTTGAAAATGTCTAGTCTTTCCTGTAGAGATAAGGTTTGTTGATGGAGAGCAGCAGCCAAATTACTATGGTCTTTCACATGGATTCCACAAAGGCAACTGTAGTTCCCCCCTCGTTGCTGTCCACATTCAAACTGACGTGCTGGATTGTCCCCGGTAAAAATTCTCATAACATTGTAGATCTTAATTCCTGTGGATCCAACAGTTGGAAGATCGAGTGTTTGTAAATCTTGAATACGCGTTGGGGTATATGACATCTGATCAATATCTGTGCTTTTTGATTGTCCAAATATATGCATTTTTGGTTTTTCAACAAGAGATTGAACATCAACGGGTTTTCTGTCAGGGTATTTGGCTTTATATTCCTGGTTTGTAAGGTAGAAGGCGCGGTCATAGATGCAAGAGATCATAATGCTAAAATATGTGCGATTGAGAATATCGGAGTGGTCATGCCAAACTTTAAGATGCCTTCTTTGTCCTAACTCTGAAATTTTGATACGTGCTGTTTCTAGGTCATCAGGAACTGGTTCATCAATTTGAGATAAAAAATTTGTCGCTTCAGTCATTCCTATGTTATCGATACTGTCCTTATTCCAACGGATAATGCCCATTCCTATCTGTTCTTCTGTCATTTCTTCAAGTATTTGTTTCAGGGGTATTTTCCTTCCATATACAGAATATGTTTTATCAACCAATTTCCCGTCATCATTTATTATGTTAGTTTTAACAATTTTGGGGGCAATTTTAACTCCTACATTTAATTTGCCAGTTTCTACTTGATGTTTTATGTCTTCTTTCAACTTACTAACTGGTCGTGTCATTTGGGATTGATAACCTTTTAACTAGTTTATGCTTCGGTCTTCGGACTCGGCGGAAATAATCACGGCCACTTATTCTCTGGTTTCGGTTGTACTGAAAAACGTCGATTCCATTCTGGCGTGCAAATTTGAAAAGTACTTGTCCTGCATTTCCGGGCACGTTTCCTTCTGCATTTCGTACCTGGTATTTTCGCGCAAGTTCGGTCCAACTGACAGGTGTCCCACTTGGTATAGATTTCATGTCCTGTAGAAATTTAGTTTTGTCAAATTGATAGTTGGAGAATTTCCCTATACTGACTTTCGGCTTTCTGCGTTGAGTTTTTTCATCTTCGAAGTGTTTCTGAACATTGGTCTCTGCAATTGATTTTGGTACGAAAAATGTCTCCATTTGTTCCTTGTTATATTGGCTGAACGATTTAGATGATGAGAGGAAATTAGTGACGTCATTTTCCTTATTACCCAAGATTTTTGTCATCGAGCTGTTGTTTTCACGAAGGACTTTGATCTTCTCTTTTTGTTTTTCACTTGAACTCAATTTCGGTGTTAGCTTATATTTTTTACATGCAGCTTCCTTGATGCTTTCATTAAAATTGCTCTCTATTATTGGTTCAAGTACACTTAATACTTGCTCAGCTCTTTTGTTGGAGTTCTGGCTGGTTGATGGGGATATACTTGGCAACTTTTCAAAAAAACTGGTGCACACTTCATATAACTCTGTTGTGCCTTCTGAAGCAGATCTTGTATGGAGAATCGCATTAGAAATAATTGACTGACATTTGTCACAATCTTCAATTTGATGTTGTTTCTTGTCATTTTCAGGTAATTTAAACCAACTGCGGAGAGAGTGTAACCTAATAAATTCCATCTTTTCACCATTTTTGTTGTTATTTTTCCAGTACTTGGTATTTGTGATGTATTTCTGGATCCTTGGCAGCTTATACTTAAATTTTTCAAAAGATATTTGCATTTTGGGGTATTTTTCCATGAATGTTTGGTAAAGAGCATGCCTGGTTTGAGTACTGATAAGTTGACTATGAGCAGGAATGTCCAGTTTTAAATCATCTGAAGAACATGCATTTTCATTCCACCAATTTATAGTACTTGCATCTTTGGTGCAACGAGAGACGATTACTTTAGCAAAATTACATAAATTCATGATAAAAATATTTAGAACTGTACTTTCAGACTCTTAGTGTTTAAACAATGCTACAAAAAATATAGAATGGTTAAACTTCTGACTTATATATTTTCCCTCCTATTTTCTTGATCTTCAAATTGTGTGTGATTAGAGGCTAATATAAGAACTGAAGAAAAACCACCATAAATAAATATTTTACTTGTGAAAAAGTGAGAATAAATAAAATTCATCCTAGTTTTTCATTTTTTTTTTAATTCTAAAAAACAATAAATAGTTTGAGATTATCTGTGGAAGTCAGTGCTAGGTTTGAAGACATTTAGATATTCAAATTGTAGAAAAGGACAGAAATATTTTATTTTTGAAAAGATGAGATTAAAACTAATATCTAATTTCAAATGGTACGAAACAAAACAGTAAAATTACTATGTGACCTTTTTTTTTAACCATCCCCCCTTTTTCCTCTTTACCCCATGGTTTTATATGTACCTGAAATATTGTATTTTTTGTATAATGAATGATCAAAATACATATTATTTTTTTTATTTCAAACAGTTTTAAATACAAACTAAATTTTTTTAAAATATTTTCGATTTTCCTGTTTGTATATCAGCGCCAGTTTTATTATTTCAGTATTGACACGATAAACATAACCGGAAACCAAATCGGGTCATTTGGACGTTTTAAATCCACGATCGAAAGTCAAATCTTGTATACCTAATAAAGATCGATCTGGCACAAGCCAATAATGTCCTCTAAAGTTACTGTAAATTTGCACAGACTTGAAGCAGGTGATAAAAATTCACAATATTGCTGCTACTACATCGCTGTCTTCATATGTTCTGAGAAATTAGGTTGGTAATCGTTGCCAGACGTGTTTACGTTGAAAACTAGCACTTCATTTCGTATTTTCTTATAAAAGACGTACAATACGGACATAGTAGCACTTAAAACTTGAAAGGCAATGTTTTTTTCTATCTAGAACAGCAATTTTTATTTACAAAAAAGAACGTCTTTGGCCTGAACTTTTAGGATTTCTTGTAGTTACATTAACCAACCCCTACTGGTGGTCACGTGACTTTAATAAAGTTTATGTCGAATGGAACAAAGCGCGACAACTCCATTTGAAATGTAATTTAAGTTTTTCTATACGAAAGTCAAACGAATTCTAACGATTAGGGGATGAAATTAACTTTTTTACCAGGTATTATAAAAAGAACAATTTCAAAAGCCGAAAATATTGCAAGTTGCATTAACATACCTGCGCAAGTTTCTGTTTTTTTTATGCCGATCGGGAATTCAAGATGGACGCCACCGCAGGACATAGATTAACATTGGACCCTATGGGAAAATGTTCAAATGCCTTCTTCTCAGAAACTACACATATGATTAAATCCAAACTGTACATGAATGTTCATTGGATGGTCCTCTACAAACTTGAGGTTTTTTGTTACGATATGAAATTCAAAATGGCTGCTACGGTAGGACTTAATTTAACATTGGACCCTATGGGAAAAATGTTTCAAAACGCTTCTTCTCTGAAACCACTTGGAGAATTGAAACCAAACTGCCCAGAAATGATCATTGGAAGGTCCTCTACGAAGTTTATGGTTTTTATGCCGATCGGAAATCCAAGATGGCCACCACTGCAGGACATAGCTTAACATTGGACCATATGGAGAAAATACAGAAATATGTTCTTCTCTGAAGCTATTGCGCTGATTGAACCGGTACCTAAACTGTGCATCAATAATTGGAAGGTCCTTTACAAATTTTGTGTTTTTTATGTTGATCGAAATTCCAAGATGACTACCACTGCAGAACATAGTTTTTACATAGGACCAATTGGTTCTTTTTTATAACCAGGTGAACGATACAGGCTCTTGAAAGCCTCTGGTTTGTATGCCTATTTTTATCACTACAGACCGAGAGCTACATTTATTGGTAATTAATCTTAAAGCAGGGATTAGTTTAACATTGGACCCTATGGGAAAAATGTTTCAAAACTCTTCTTCTCTGAAACCACTTGGACAATTGAAACCAATCTGCCCATGAATGATCATTACAAGGTCCTCTACAAATTTTATGCTTTTTATGCCGATCGGAAATCCAAGATGGCTGTCACCGCAGGACATAGATTAACATTGGACCCTACAGGAAAATGTTCAAATGACTTCTTCTCAGAAACTACAAATATGATTAAAGCCAAACTGTACATGAGCGTTCATTGGATGGTCCTCTACAAACTTTACATTTTTAGTTCCGATATGAAATTCCAAATGGCGGCTACGGCAGTACTTAGTTTAACTTTGGACCCTATGGGAAAAAATGTTTCAAAACGCTTTTTCTCTTAAACCATATGGACAATTGAAACCAAACTGTCCAGGAAGGATCATTTGAAGGTCCTCTAAAAAGTTTGGGTTTTTATGCCGATCCTAAATTCAAGATGGCTGCCACCACAGGTCATAGTATTAACACAGGACCATATGGGGGAAATACAGAAATATGTTCTTCTCTGAAGCTATTGCGCTGATTGAACCGGTACCTAAACTGTGCATCAATAATTGGAAGGTCCTTTACAAACTTTGTGTTTTTTATGTTGATTGAAATTCCAAGATGACTACCACTGCAGAATATAGTTTTTACATAGGACCAATTGGTTCTTTTTTATAACCAGGTGAACGATACAGGCTCTTGAGAGCCTCTGGTTTGTATGCCTATTGTTATCACTACAGACTGAGAGCTATATTTATTGGTAATTAATCTTAAAGCAGGGATTGACACCTGTTTTTTTTTCTTGCAGTAGTACAAGGGCTACAACATATTTGGTAGTCCCCCCAATTTTATGAAGACCTAAAATAGTTAGCCTTTCAATAATTTTTTGAATGACTGGACTGATTTTCGAAACTCACGAGGTCTACATGACGATGATGATATCACCAATTTTTATAGTTTTGTTTTATATTTTATATGTATACATGTATATCATTGTATAACTTGTTGTTATTGTATTACACTGCTTCAAACGTTTGTTTGTGTTTGCCATTTCAACTGTCAAGAAGCAGCATTTGAACTTGAATGACAAAGATGCATGTGTTAATAGACCAGCGGCAGAATTATGAAAAATGAAATTTAATCCACTCATCGAACACACACCTATATTATACATCGATGTAAAGAGGAAAATGGGAACTTTCAAATTAATGATGCCGTAAGTCTCGGAAATGGTCAGATTTTGGCATAAATAGGGTCAAAGGTCAACAATTATATAATTCTAAATATTGTATTATGGTGAAAATTGATAACTATTGTCAAACTAAAGACACATGGACAAGCTAAAAGTTTATGATTTAGTTATACATTTATGTAGGCTGTAGAAAATATAAAAAAAATATTGAGTAACGTAATTTGACGTCAAAATCGACGTTTTTTTAACAGAAGTGACACTTTATCCACTTTTGTGCTCTTTTTATTTTCATACACAAATGACCTTGACCTCCACTTATTGAAATTTACATCAGAATGAAGAGTTTCCATGCCTTTTTATATTCTGATCCATCACTGGTAAGTTATGGAAGGGATAGAATTAAATTTACTAGTTTTCATCCAGCTGAGTAATTTAGTCTGACTAAGTTGTTTGTCTTACACTAATGACGTCTCTGATGTTTATGACTTTCAAACTTCTGTGAGTTTTTACTTTTCCGAATAAAATCATTCTAACGTATTTTGACGTTTTTCTTTCGTTTTGGTTGCATCGATGACCTTATAATTAGAGACAGAAATACTCTTTTATATTTCTTTTGGCAGCTGTATCAAGGTCAGAAAAATGCCTCAATTACTACAATTTGCAATACTTTGTTTTCCAAAAAACAAACATACTAGATTTTAAACAGGATTAAGAGTCTTCGTCTTCTAAATCTCTCTTGTGTGTATTGATATTACGACGCTTGGCATGAACAGAGTTCAGTACAGGACAAATTTTGTTCGAAACACACACAACCCCTACTGCACACTGATTTCCCTTTGCATGTGCATATTAAATCTTGAAGGAAATCAGATGACATTTAAGACAGGTTCCAGACCAAACTTTCCCTCTTTCCAATCGTAGTGGAGAGGTGACCCAACAACTGCCCTAGCTTCGTGTGCATTCATCCAGATTTTTGTTTGCAAAGAAGTTCTCAACACATACTGCTTAAATGTTGCTTCAGAAGGTGGAAGTCTATTCAAGCTGGAATCTTCACATGTGGTCAATTTAACGCGGAACCTGTTCAGGTCGCTATGACAGCGTTTTCACTTTCCCTTCGGATCATACAGCCTTGATATCAGTTTTCGACATACGTCAACCGAATCATCTACGTCTGCGTAAGATATCATTGACAAATCACTGAATTGATCGGGTGTTTTTTTCAGTGCTTTAAGCATACATTTTTTGCCGATTCCAAAGAAAGAAGATGTGGAATCACACCCTGTAATAGCATGTGCAGCTGGTAAGATATTGCACACAACTGAATTTAGTGACTTACACAACTCATGTAGAGGAATATAACGCCGACAATCCTTAATGCTGGTGACCATACCTCATACACGCTTGTCATTTGTGGAAAATGATGTATGAAAGCACGACAACATCCGTGTCTGGAGATTTTACCACAATACGATCTATTACTTTGTTTTCCCTATAAAGTTTGTCAGCATTTAGTGCATGCAAAACTATACGTGTATCTGCCTCTACTTGTGTACTTGACAAATCACTGCAATCAGTTATACCATTAAGTGCTATCATCTTCACCGTCTCTGGATTTTGAAATGATCCAGCAAGGTATAACTTTTGCCCTTCCTTGAGACAACTATTTTCACTTAAGTACCTGACAGTGTAATCACCAAGAAATCTTATCTATGACTGTTTATTTTCACCTGAACTCAGAAATATTTTCCAAGCTGGAATGATTCTTACTTCGATGACCTGAAAAACGTTTGCAGTGAAGAAAGACTTGGATCGACGTTCTCGTTCCGCAATTTTGATTGAATTTTTGATGTCATATCTATCAAAAATGTCAGCAACCATCAAGCAAACTGAAAGGAAGAAACCTGTTGTCGAACAAAGTCAATTTCCAACTCACTAAAATTTCTATACTTTTTTACATCAACAGATTGCAACAATGCCATGCCATCTCTGATATATGTTGTTTTAGAAATATCAAATATAGTAAGTGTTGGACTTACCAATACATCCTGTTCCAATAGGTGAGATAAGTCTGCCTTGCAAGTTTTACGCATAGTGCCATCGTCATGAAAAATGGCTGTCGGGATTGGGCCAATTGGGTAGGACAGAACTTTGTCAACAGTAACATCATCACGACAATTTACTAAAACCAAAGCACGACGGAAAACAAGCTTGGGATTTATATGCACATTTACTATGTCTCAACAACGACACTTAAGTTTTGTTTTTCTTGTCATATCCTCGAATGCGTTCAGTTTAGATCTTCGAATCGGATTATAGAAACTACGAGACTGACCTTTTGACAAAGAACCTTCAACAAAAGATTTAGTCATTTTTGTACCTTCATCAATAGAATTCAACAGGGATTCTTGAACATCTTTCGATGCGTGCATCCCTGTTGAAATATTTAAAAGAGGATCGGGATGTAAGGCGATGTCAATGTGATCTATCATTTTATTTCGTATATGGCCTATCAAATCATTGACCTGCTGTTCATCACGTTTCATTGCTGCAGGTTTTGTTTCTTCGTGTGATGCTTCAATTTCGGTTGCTAAGCAAGATCTGTCGCACATGTCTGAGCGGAAATGACCAAGAACATGCCGAGTCAATGTCCATCTAATTAACGCAGAATTTTTTACGTGTTAACCCGACGATTCCACCGTTTCCTTTAGATTCTTTAATAATATTTTTTTTCGGTTGCCATATCGCTCCATATACCATTGAAAGTTTCAGAGTGTAATTAGATGGAAAATGAAATATTTTAATCGTGTTGTTTTCGCTTGGTATCAAACGAAATCAGTGAAATTTCGCATTAACCACGCCTCTTGAATTCAAAGAGATTTAAAAATAAATAATACACATCCGAACAAAAACAGATTGTTAGTTTTGTTCATTTATGTCTTATTTATATATTCGGATATGAAAATGTGACTGGAAAACTACGAATCGTTTAAAATATTAAGACTTTTGTGTATACGTGTAAATTTTCAAAAACCACAAAAACACTAAAAAAAAAAAAAAAAAAAAACCCAATTTTTACAGAAATCAAACAATACGATTTTCCTACGGCATGTAAAATATTTTAGTTTAATGTATAGTCTTTCATTTTAAAGCGTTTCCAGGTGTGTGTTATGTGGGTGCATTAATCTCCTTAAATAAGCGTCTTTTCAGATTTCGCCGCTGGACTATAAACAGTTTGTTGGCTAGAACATAAATATTTATTCAAATTTAAAAAAAAACCAACATTTGACTGATTTAATCACTGTTATAGTCACTGAAATCATTATCATTCATAATATTGTCATTATCATCAAACCCGTCTGCATACGAGTAAAGATTTTAAACTCTCAACAAATTTAGAATACAATTTTCTTTGTCTTTCCTTCAAATAGTCCATATTTTCGGTTTCATCATAAGAGTAGTAATTCTCATCAAGTTCATAATCATTTTCAGAATCACTGCTATCCTGTTCATCATTTTTATTCTTTTCATTTGATGTCCCCGGAGCAGTGTGGTTGTTATTGAGAATTTCATCAACTTAAGTTCCTCATTCCAAGGTCATTCAAATTACTGGATCTGTACCAATTTGTAGTGAAACTGCACCCGTTGTTAAAATGTCAAGAGAACCTCTGTTGCGTTTCAATGTTAATGAAAACAATGCTCAATCTAATATGATTGTCTCTTGCGTCATGTTCGAAGAAAGAGAGTAATCCATTTACTCTATTTTGTGGGGCCAGTATCAACGGTGGAGTGTTCAATTTGAACATTTATAGTGGAAAACGTAAAAGATTTAATATTTCAGAATCGGATAGTTCCCAAGAGTAGAATTTTTAGAGAAGCCTCTTCATCCACCTCCAGAGATCTCGGTAGACATAACGGGAGGAGTACTCGTGTACTGTGACCCTGACACGTTCCCCACCGTCCTCCCGGATACAGCGAAATGGAAAATGGCTGTGGGATTACACCCGAAAGCGGCTCCATATTTTACACAAGATAAATTCGATTTGATACGGGATAAACTGAGTGATAACAGAGTTGCAGGCCTGGGGGAGATCGGCCTCGATAGGACTTGCAATCTAGTTACGTGGGTAGCACAGGAAAAAGTTTTCGAAAGGTTACTAGGCCTGGCAAACCCAAACAGACTCATGATTATTCACGTTAGAGGGGAGCGCAGGGATAAATGGTCTGAAAATGTATATAGAAGAGCTTTGGATATAGTAAAGGCAAACTGTGAGCCAGAGCAAAAAAGTCATCTACACAGCTTCCACGGTGGGGTAAAACAAGTCCAGGAATGGAGGGGAAACTTCCCAAATACTTATTTTAGTTTTAATATGATGAGTAAAGAATTTAATAGTGAGCAGAAACAGGCTATGATTTCTGTCCCTGAACACAGACTATTGTTGGAAACTCTCCTTATTTATCTTTATCATCGGACATTCAAATCAACAAGTATAACTCGGGATTCTTTTTCCATGAGGACTAACGCTGTTTTGCCATTCTATCATTTTTGCTATGCTCATGAAAAGAAAATGTCACGCAAATCACAAGACTGAAAATGAGGTCAAGGTCAAGCTATACCTGGCAGACTGACATGTACACCTTACAACATTTTTAGACCGAATATAGTTGGCCTATGACAAGTCACTGGACCGTGAAAATAAGGTAAAAATCAAGTGCCATCTACACCTTACAATGTATGTATAGACTAAATATAGTTGACCTGTCTCTTACGGTAATTGAAAAACATACCTGCTCATGAAAATGTGACAAGTCATTAGACCGTGAAAATGAGATCAAGATCAAGTGACACCTTACAAGGTATTTATAGATGACCTATCTTTACAGTAATTGAGAAACATACCTGCTCATGAAAATGAGACACATGTCACTGGACCGTGAAAATGAGGTCAAGTGACACCTGTTAGACTGACATCTACACCTTGTAATGTATTCATAGACTAAATATAGTTGATCTGTCTCTTATAGTAATTGAGAAACAGACCTGCTCTTGGAAATGTGACGCAAGTCACTGGACCATGAAAATGAGGTAAAGGTCTAGTGACACCTGGCAGACTGACATGTACACCTTACAAGGTATTTATATGTTGTCGTTGGAAGAGCACGGCCAAAAAAGGGATTGCGATTGTTAAATTTTAAACAAAGTCATGTCCTGAGTCAAATTACGGGGACCAGTTTTAGTGGTGAAGGAAGGTGGAAAGAACCATGAGGAAGCACTCGAGTGCACCTTTTTTGTAAGCACTTTTATGTATCAGAAAAAAAACATGATTTATTTCTATTTGTTTGGAAATCAAGGAGATTGATTTGATATTTTTTGTGTTTGATGGCACTTTCAGCTATATCTTGTGGACCAGTTTCAGTGGTGGAGGAATTTTTACAACTTACTAACCCGAGAACGCACCCACATATTGGTGATAGAGTTGTTATATCCAGGAGACAATTACCAGAAGTTTTCAGTGATATGCACCTGAAAATACTACCCATGCACTTAGTGTATGTGCCTTTCTCTATGAGAAAGTAACAAAAAGTTTCCAGTGATATCCACCTGAAAAGTTAAAAAAAAGCTTTAATCTTATATGTAGTGGATCACGATTCATTGATTGATTGATTGGAGTTTTATGTCGTGGATCACAGTTATATGTTACGATCACATTCTAAGAGTTGCGATCACACAAAATTGATATATAAGGTTTTTTGTATTTTATAATTACACAAAATTGACATATTCGATCACAAAAATTGACATATAAGGGGAAAAAAAGATCCTAGACCTTATATGTCAAAATCACACAAAAAATGCTTATATGTTGTGATCGCGACGCGCGATCACAACATTTTAACATATAAGGTGTGATCGACTACATATAACCGTTTGGGACTTTTGCATATTGATGAATACTTGCCTAATACAGGACTTTTACAGGTACTAGACACGGTATGCCAATGGTAATTGACTAGTAGATGTATCTTGGGTAGTGTAACAACGCTCAATATGAATTGAGTCACGGTGACCTAAATTTTATGCATGAATGACTGGTTACGTTCTTGGGTTAAGTCCATATCTCAGGTACTAGACATTGCATGAATGACTGAAAAATTGCGGGCGGGACATTCGTGTCTTTACAGACATATTCTCTAGTTTTCAGTTGATTTCACTCGTACAAAGTTTTCGTTTCCGTTTTCTGGACATCTACAAATCACATGTACAGCTGCTTGATATTTCAAAACGGGCTTTTAAAAAAATATGTGAAAAAATGCACTTAAAGGTTTATCATTCCTTGTCTGTAAAACTACAATGTACGTGTGTTGTATTAGGACTGTTCTAGGAATAATTGTATAGGCAGTCAGAAGGAACCTTTTACTATTTACCACTATTAAGCATAAGATTTTAATTTATATAAATTTTAAAAAAATTTATTTTTTTAGAATCCTTAAGGAGAGATCTTCAGAAATGACCCATGTGAAATTTTACTTGCCTTCAGACCCCCTATACAATCATTTGTGGAATAGTGCCAGAATAATAACCTTTATTATCAGTGTCGTTATACACATTTCTATTGTTATTTTCATCATAATCAGGGTCTTCCGGTTCATAACACATTTCATTAACCATATACTGTAAAGTATTCATATACTTTTTCTGTGAATTTTGTTCACTTTGAATATTAACCAGCATATTCATTAAATCTTTCATATTTGGCTCATCAGAACTAGCCGCGCTAGCTCTTTTCTCAACAACATTAGTGTCAATTCGACTTTGTGGAATCTCAGAAACGGATCCATCGAACACAGTTTCAACAACAATGTCCCAACTATTTGCGGGACTCTTCCCGACACTTACTTTTTTCTTGTCATCTTAGCCCGAAATTTTTTAACCCTATTTGTCATTAGTTTAGCTACTTTTCTTAGCAACAGAAGCAATTTTATCTTTACTTGTGGTACTGGATAAGGAAGCACACCTACGTCCGCCATGTTTTCACGAAATTAGTGAAGTCTCGCTAAACCTCATTGGCGCCGTAAAATCTGATTCAATCCACCATTTCTTTAGAAATGTCTGTACCAAGTCAGGACCATTGCGGTTTTCCAGTTTCCCGGTTGTTGACTGATTTTGTCTGTTTATTGATTTATGAGTTTTGAATTTCCCTTTGGAAGATTGCTCTGTGTTCGGTAATTTTGTTATTACCCTTACTCATTAGCATGTAACACAAAATAGTAAATACATGTTTATATAAATTGACAAATATAAAAAATTTATACAAAATAAAGTAATTCTACAACGTAGAAATCAAATAATAAATTGTTTAATCCATATTGCCAACTTGTAAGGAAACATCTACACTAGGGCGGACCACGTCCGACCTCCACGAATGTTGACAACACACTGAAGGTACACCTGCGCAACACGCATCTCATATGATTCCGGAAGTGGTATGACGATATAAAATTGTGTTTATTTAGTGCTGCATTTGAACTTTAACCTGCTCACCATTGTGTACAATTATGAAATGTGAAAATCTACTACCTACGTATTACAGTAAACTTGTATTATTTATTCTCACCTGGTTTTGAAAAGGTATACATTTAAACATATTCAGTGTCACTAGTGTCATTGTTTCAGCACTTGACAAACTCAGATAATAAATTCCACTGCGTTAGATCATCACTCATGTTACTATCAGTATCGTATTCTGACGCACATCCGGGTTTTTCAGGAAATCTTCTAGATTTTACGTACGAACAATGGAATATTGAATCCATCCAATCGTCGACCTTCTGATATTTGAATCCTACCAATCGTAGCCCTTCTTCCTTCGAATTCAAAACCAACCAATCGTATGCTTTCGATTTGAATCTAACCAATGGTGAGCCTTCTTTGAACGGCCAATCGTCAACCTTCCGTTGTACGTTCGTACCATTTATTTTTGACCATTCGCTGAAGTCCTTTTTTTCGTCCAATCAAATTCAAACGTTAACCTTTGGTTTTTTTTCCAATTTGAAAATCGGCATTTTCGCTACATCTTTCATAGTGACAGGACGTGTTTATATTGTGGAATAGAGTGGATAATTCATATTCGAACAAAGGTAAGCATCTCAATCATACTATAATTCCACAATTTAATCAATATCGTCTTCTTCAAATCAATTGTAGTCTTTTCATAAATGAAATTCATATC
Organism: Gigantidas platifrons; assembly: GCA_002080005.1. Taxonomy (NCBI): domain Eukaryota; kingdom Metazoa; phylum Mollusca; class Bivalvia; order Mytilida; family Modiolidae; genus Gigantidas; species Gigantidas platifrons. Next base: position 55,268 of record MJUT01012362.1, on the reverse strand, counting down.
TAATGAAATCTGTAAAATGTGTTTTTTTCCAGATGCAAAGTGAACACAGACTCGCTCTTACCAAAACGTATGTGTTGTTAGTGAACGAAACCCCGGTAAACGACATATTGGACGAACTCCGTCCACAACAGATAGTAAACGAGGAGCAGCGATAATTTGTTGCTCGACATTCCACCCATAAAGGAAGGACTAGGGCTCTCATTCAGGCCGTGAGTCCTGGATCATATACATGTGGTTTTTTCACAGGTATTTCAAATTGCACCTCTATTGTATATATCTTTTGTGTGTATTTGTATTGTATTATATTTATTTAGTGTTGTGAATATGTCAATATGGCAACACCATCTAATCAAGGTTTTGATTTCGACCAGTAAGCGAGAATTTATCAAGTACCGATATGGAATCGGAAAGTGTATGGACGCCAGCTAGGGGTCATAAAAAAGGAAGGCTTCTGGTTCCCCCTTAAATCAGATCACCTTGAGTCAAACTGTGCAAAGCACAATTAAAAAGGTGCCCCAATAAATGTGAACAAAACCACTAAATATATTTGTATTATTTAATGCAGCACAGTAAAACTTGGGTACGAAAATCAAATAAAAATACAAAAGTTGATGTCAAACTCTTAAAACTATTAACAGCACTAAAGCTGGTAATTTAATTGTAGAATGTTATGACAATCAACAATTCAAAACATTGTTAAAAACTACTCACCTAGGTGAATGGTTAATTAAGGTCTATGTGCCTAAATCCATGAATAGCTCAATCGGTTGTATTTACAATGTACCTGTTGATATCACAGAGGAAGAGATTAAGGATGTTTTAAAACATCAAAATGTATCTAATTGTATTAGACTCACTTTTTATAACAAGGGAAAAAAAAGAAAGACAGCCATCAACCACTGTCAAACTATATTTTAATATCCCACAACTACCAGTCAAAATAACTCTTGGTTTCAGGACTTACAAAACAAAGGTATTTGACCCAAACCTATCCAGTGTTTTAATTGTCAACAGTTTGGGCATATGCAATCAAATTGTACTAAGCCCAAAATATGTTATAATTGTGGTCAGCAACATGAAAACAAAGAATGCACTGCTGATAAACCAAGATGCACTAATTGCAAGGGTGAACACCCATCAAATTGTAAAAACTGTCCAAAAAAAAAAATGAGTAATGAAAAAGGTACTGGTTGAAAAATGTACTCCACAACAGGCCAGAGTAGAATTAAAGGCTAAACCAAAGTCAATATCTAAACCTATAAACAAACCAACCAAAGTCACTGCACCCACTGTTACAAATGCGGCTGACCTGGAAAATACAAGTAGTCTTGTTTTGTTTTTGGTAGTTATTTTGGGTAAGTTACCCAAAATGACCGACCCAAAAACTAAAATTGATTATGTAGCAGATTTAGTTGTCAAAATGTTTGACATCAAATTAAATGTAAATCAACTACTTACTAAGTATTTAGCACTGTATTAATATATAAGTAGAACTAATATATGCCAATTATATGTTTTTAAATATTTCAAGCGCATTCATATCGCCATGTATTTTAAAAATATTACTATTCATAATGTCACACTCAATAAATATTGTACATTGGAATTGTCAGGGTTTTAATGCCCATGGACCAGAATATATCTGGTATCTTAGTAAGCAAAAACATGTACCTGACATTATATGCTTACAGGAAACTTTTTTTTTCAAAATGAGAATGATCATCCTGATACTACAGGATATACACTGGCAAACTTCTCAACCAGAGATATTAAAAGGGGAGGTACTGCCATATATTGTAAAACCCATATCAATTATACCACCAGAAATATTGACACTATGTTAGAAGTGTCAGCAATTGACATCAAACTTAATAATAAACTAACTACTATTGTAAATGTATATGATACCAATAGTAAAACTACACAAAGTGACTATCTAAATATATTCACTCAAATAAGTTA
>MJUT01012362.1:6443-20806 GCA_002080005.1 Gigantidas platifrons | reverse complement strand
TTCCGACTTGTGTTCTACAAATAGTTTTCATTGTTTACATCGCATGCATCGACATTGTATACATAATAAAGTAACCCCCAAAAACATTATAAATATAAAAATATGGTTGAAATTAATTTATTAACATTTGTAATTTGAATACTATGAACTGTATAAATACGTTAAATACCTACCAGACTTTAATGGACGCCATTACTACTGGACGCTGCCCCTACAGTACTGGAACGAGGAAATTTTATATTTTGTGACGGAATTTAATATTTTGTGATATAATATGATGTTTTTACATCTAAAAAGCACTAATAAGTCATATTTAATCATTTTCAATCTTTATTTCTTTATATAAATCGATTTTTAAAGACATCTCTTCTCCAGTCTTTGTTTAGTACCGCCCGGACTAAGCGATTGGTGCTGCAGTGTATCAATGGTGTGAGTTCAAATCCCGTCGAGGGAAGAACAAAAATTTGACAGCTCAAAAATCTAATTCTAACACTGTTTGGTTTAATATATATATATATATATTGGTGTCCAACACATTTTGTGTTTTCTTTTTCTTCGTCATGTTGCCAGTTTCTCTCAATTGTATTTTTTTATTGTTCCAGTCGCGGCCAAAAGTACTTAATGATCGTTTTTCTCTTAAACAGGTGATGTTAGTAGCGTTTCATTAAAAACAATATAATTAAAAGACTTTTTCGCATCTAAATGGTTACTATAAATAAGATCACATGGTAGTTTATAAAATAACAACGATAATAACGCTTCCATGGTACGTTTAACAAATATCTACAATGACAATAACAGTTTTGGTACGTTTATAAATAAATACAACGACAATAACACTTTTCATATATCGAAAGCGCGTCACACACAAAGGAGCGAAATTGTTGAAAATGTTATCATCAGAAAGTATTCCACGTTCAGTCTATTTATCAAATATTTTGACCGCATAACTGGGATGGTTACATTCAGACATTGAAATTATCTACTAATTTGAAAGGGAATAAGTTGTCCGAATATCCATCCATGTGAAATTATTTTTAGATTTGTAAGGGGCCCGAGTGGCTCAATGAGTTAGGTCGCTGGATCTAACAGTATACAAGCCTATCACTAATATGACGTGGGTTTCACACCCGGCTTTGTAAATTACTAAAAAAAAGATGCACTCGACTCGCAGCCGCAAGTGATAAAAGTTTACTAGTTGTCGGTGATTACAGTGCGTGTGTTAATGTGGCCTCCAAACGCTAAATTACCACGAAGTGCACCAGCTGTACTGAACGGCCGTTGCCGCACCCGTCTGGATATGAGCCGGTCTTCTCTCGGCGTCGTTTTGCGAGATCTACCTGCACGTGGACGGTCAGTAACATTTCCCGTTTGACGAAAACGCTGCATCAGTCGTTCAATGATGGAATGGTTAACCCTGAAGTGGTCTGCCACCCTTCTATGACTAAAACCACCGTTATGCATGCCAACAACTTTCTGGTATGGTTAATTTTCGCCGCGCCAAACCAATAGAAAATGAAACTGAAAACTCTACACAAAAAAAATCAGCTTTCGTTCGCAAACACAAATGTTGAAAAGTACACGTGGCACTTTACACACCCTGGCATATACACATAAATAAATATCGATCAATAACCTGTTTCACAGGTAAGTAAATATATGTGTACAGGTAACGAAAACAGCAAACCGATTTGAAATAAGTTCATTATTAGAAAAGATATTATTGAAACAAGTCTGATTGGACAAGTGTATTGTTAGCTGTTTGCCGAGGGCTAATTTATGATCAATTTGTAAATATGTTGATTCTAATTTGCTTTAATTAAATAATTATAACTTGTAAAGAAATACACCCGATATATGCATGATGATCTTCAACAAGTTTAGTAAAAAAAATTGGTCGATTTCACTGTTTGTATACAGATTTGTTAAAATTGTCACACCCGATATATGCATGATGATCTTCAACAAGTTTAGTAAAAAAAAATTGGTCGATTTCACTGTATGTATACAGATTTGTTAAAATTGTCTCAAGTGTTGTGGTTTTATTGAGCTGGGAGTAGTGTTAATTTCCGTAGTTTCGACTCATTGTTTTGAGGGGTTTGAACTTTGAAGCTACATTTTATTGGTACACTACACTTGCATACAATATGTCGATTTTAATTTGTTTTAATTAAATCGTGTATATTGTCCTTATACTGTTATAGAAAGAAATACACACGATATATCAACAAGTTTAGTAATATTTTTGGTCGATTTCAGTTTGTATACATATGTGTTAAAATTGTATGGTCTCAAGTGTTGTGGTCTTATTGAGCTGGGAGTAGGTTAATTTCCGTAGTTTAGACTCATTGTTTTGAGGGATTTGAAATTACATTTTATTGGTACATTACACGAGTAACAATTTATACAAATTTTGACATCAATACTATTTTGTATACAAAAATCTCAGATTTTTTCAGTCGCTTATTATAGATCAATATTTTCTTTATTTATCTTTAAATACAAGGAAAATGGCAAAGCATACTCAAATGAATCTTTCTAGGACGTACGAGGGTCTCCCAAGGTACGACCAATTCACATTGACCATTTAAAAATAGGTACACGTGCAGTCCAGTATAGCGGGCAGTAGTGTTGACGGAAGTAAATACGGTAAACCGTGCATCAGTGTTGAGAGGGTTAATTGAAGCTTCGTTTTGATATCATGCCAACTGCACTCTGGATGAGAACACAATGATTATTTAACTCAAATATTCCACAATTATTGCAGCTACGTTACACGCCCTGTGTATAGTCGGACCATTCGTATTAGCAGTCGTACGTTCCAACTCCTGCTTTTCAAGTCTGAGTTCTTGTACTTTTCTCTTTTTTGTCTTCAGTTTGTGATGTATCGTGGAAGTTGTGAACCAACTCTTTTAGGATATCAAAGTACTTATTGCAAAACACTCGACATTTTGATCCTTGAATAACAACAGATCCAGTACTGTAAATGTTTATTTTTACTGATAACGATGCGTGACCTTGACCTTCGTTCAGCGATACTTTAGTCACAGTTACATGAGTGTCATCTTTTAAAACACTGGCCTGGTCTGCTTCGAAAGGAGCAAGAATGACTTGTTTACAGATATGAATACAGTCTGTTTTGAATGATACATTGTTTGTGTGCCCATCAATCTGCTTATAGACCAAAGGGTTTTCATTGTTATTATTGCGGTCGATCTCCAGCTCATTATCTTTGAATCTGTTCGGCATTTTTGAAGTTCGTTGTGCCATGGCGAATAAGGCTTAAGTTAATGTGATCTGAAGTTTTCCCTTTCATTAACATTTCTTATTTCAGGACATGGCTAAGTGTGCTGTGATTTCCGCATGTCTAGAACCTTCTACATGTTCTGTGCGTGTTTCAGAGCTGTTATGATTTAATTGTCCAAGAGTCCGAGGTGGGCACATGAAAAGCACAATATTTGTGTTTGAATTCAAAATCTGTTTTACTGTCTTTTATAGTACGAGTACCAAGCTTAAATATTGCTTTTACCAGAAGTCTGATACATGTTTCTGTACATAGTAATGTTTGTGATTTTAACAATACTTCAAACCTCAAAAATGGATTTGATGTCGGACAAACTGTTGATATAATATATATAAACCAAAATAAACAAAATAAACACGCTTTAAAAAGTACAGAGCACTTTGTAAATGGCAATTCAACACTTTTCAAAACTCTCGTGACAAAAAAAATCATTGCATCTTGAAACCCAAAACAAAATTGGGCCAACTTATGCTCTGACATTTATATGTACACTTTAATATTAATAATACATGTAGCAAGTACTGATATAAATAATCCTGTCGAAAAATATTTACTAGGCAGACATTTTTGGGGATACAAAGGCGGACAGACACAGATAAAGAATGGGTGTATAAATACAACGTACGTGTATATGACACATTGAAACAAAATAATTCAACTGTCTGCTTGCCTGGCTTCACGGCTTGGGACGAGTACAATGTTAGGTTGGAATTTAATATAAAAGAAAATCAAGAGACAGAATGTGCATTTGTATCTGGGAAGGGGTAGTCTTTTGTAAATGAAATTAAAATTCCATCTGAAACTAAAATTTTGAATTATTGTAAGGGGAAACCATTTGATTCTGTGGGGATGACTAGGAAGACTTGGTATTGGGTATATGAATTATTTTTAACAAAAAATTGCAGTTGTGGTTGGCCAGTTTCCAATATGTTAGCAGAAACATGCCACAATTACGATAATTTTACATTTTTAGCCTACTTTGAGGTTTTTTCTTAACATATGTTCTTCCACCACGCGACGGCACCATCCCTCAAAATTTCAAAAGCATTTACTGCTTTCTTTGTTCCAGTTTCAGCCACTGTATCTAGCATTTACATAAATGCAGTTACCTCTGTTTCATGAGAAGATCATTCAAAGCTGATATACTTTGTTCCAATTTTTTTTTATTTCTTCAACACTGCTGACACTACTTTAATTTTTCATTCTGTGTACAGATATCGGTACCGACGGTACATTCAATTCTCGGATCTGACCCCTTATGTAAGGCTCCGTGTTCATCCTCAAAAATTTCATTCAATGGTCTTCTATGTTCAACTCATTTTACAATGTACTTTTCATCCATTTGTTTACATTTCTTGAACTGAAATCATTCAAATGCAATTTCTGGCTGGAACAGCGCAACCCATGCTTCTCTTTAGTTTTTACCGCGTATACTAAATTTTGAGTCCGTTCCGGAAACGGAAATCACCGCGATCCGAATTTGTCGCGATTTTGTTGTTGGTTTTTTTCCCAAAACAAAAATTAGGGTCGTCGGGTTCCCGGAAACACAGATTTTTTTTTAAGCCTCATCTGATATCTGATAATGAGTGGGTCAACACTATAGGTGACCAGATAACTACCACAAAAGTGATCCAACTCAGCAATCTGCAAGCTGGTTGAAAGCATTTGATGTGACATTGATATCAGATATTGACAAAAGACACAAAATGCTTACAATACTGTAAATTTATTAACTAAACTTTTTTTTTCAACTTTTCCATCTGAATTAAACCTTCTGGCATACAAAACGCTGAAACTGAGCAATCGTTATAATCTTGCCAGACCACAATTTGACTCCCATCACTCTATTTAAAGATGAAACACCCTATATATAGCATAACTTTTTTTAATTTACTGCATTGTTCAACGGCAGTGAATTATTCAGGAGCATTGAGTGAAATTGGTATGTTTTCTGATACAAGTTGCAATTAATGACTAAGCTAGAAGGCATTCAATTTACATACAGACAGAAGAAATAATATGTTTTCTTTTAAATTTTAATCATCGCCAACAAGCAAATAAATAAATTCAACAAATCAATACTGAATAAAAAAAACTAGAGGCTCATGTGAACATGAATTGCTCGCCTTGTTATCTTAACTGGCCCATTAATGGAAGGTGAACCCAGAACTAGTTTTGGCTGTCATCTCGGAGGCAGGACGCATCTAGTCAGATACAAATTTGAAAGGGGACTATCCAAGCCAAGATTGGTTTAATTTGGCCTAGTGGTTTCAAAGATTATTGTATGACTTTTGGTCAAAATAGGTCTAATTTGCATATTCGGCAAAACTATATTACATGACAAAACCCGGAATATATTTTTGAATTAAAACAAAGGTTTTGTGCATTTGAAATATATGTTAAACAGCTCATCATCATGCAGCTACATTCATATTTGAAACATTTTCTGCATTAAAACGAAAATGTTGTATGCATTTAAAATATTTTCTATTTTCAGTAACAGTGACCATCTTGGATGGATGGGCGGACCTCTCGGATGCAATTCTGAAAGGGGACCACCCAAGAACCATCCCCGCCAAGTTTGGCTCATATTTGTCCAGTGGTTCTGGAGAGGAAGATTAAAATGTGAATTGTTCACGGACAACAACGGAAGATGACGGATGCCAAGTAATGGCAAAAGCTCGCATTGCCTTTGGCAGGGTGAGCTAAAAGCAATACACTTTTTCTGCTTTGTTCATACAAAATATACAAGAATTTGGTTCTATGAAATAACCTTAAATATGACACAGAAAGTAGCATTACCATCATTTACTTTACAAGTGCACATACAATCTAATAGTTGAGTACTGGTAGCTATGTGTATCATATGGACACCAGTAATTTTACAATGGTGTGACTAAATTGCAACCATCAGATATGATGGTTATCCCTGTACTATAGAGTATTTGAAATCATTAGACTAAGATGTTGAAAAAAATGTGCATGTATACAAATATAGTAACAAGTGCCTAGGGCAAGTGCAGTAAAAGATCAAACGAATGAGTTCAATGAAAACTCGTCCTCAAAATAACTATTCAATCATTTTGGTCCAATTTACCAAAAAACTGTGATTCAAAAAAGACTTGTAGCACATCAATAAATAGCTACGGAACAAAAATGCGTATGAATTATACAACTACTTGAAAGAACAAGCACATATTGACAATTTCACCATTGGTTTGAAAAAAATGATCCCTTAAACCAACAAGAGTTGTGAACAGCTACGAGATATTAAAATAAATTAGGAGTTCTACAGACAAGCAAATATTGACATATTTTAGAATTCTTTTGGTTCAAATAAAGGACCTTTCCATGCCTAGATAAAACTGCTTGGTTCCAGGAACAAACCTAACCTGTTGAACAGAGTAGGCACCACATTTGTTCTATAAAAATAAATATAAAATGAAAAACTTTTAAATAAGGTTTCAATGCAAAAATAAGTAGGGTGATTTTTTTTAGAACCAATTACAAACATTTTTCAGGTCTAACTGGAATTCCAGATCAAACTGGACATGAACTAGTATTAAGAAATATTTTTGTATAGAAAATAACATTCACAGTAAACATATTTATAATAACATCATTTTCTTTATAAAAACTGACCCTTTGACAGACATATTTACTTCCAAACATTGTTTCCCATCTACACAAGTATCAAACAACTGCAAAACAATAAAATAGGTTTATGTGTTATGAAAAGACCTCATTACCATCCCTGTTGTTCTTGATAAAATGAGGTATAATAAAAACATTATGGATCAAGTCAATTGTTAAACACACAATACTAATGACATATTCAAAACATTCACATGGTTTGCAACAAACAGTAATTGAGGATGTGTTATATAACATTGTACTGGAAGTGTCAAATGAATTAAATAAGTTTATAGATTTTTAAACTTTCAAATGACTTTTGTTCACAGAAATGCCTTTTCAATAAATCAGCGAGTAGTCTTATGTTTTATGTAAAAATCAACTAAGCCAATTAAATTTGCTGAAATGTCTGAGTCTGAGGCTCTTTATAAAAGCTTAATTATATCAAAATTAAAAGACTCTAAAACTTTGATATTATAAGAGTTGCTTCCCTTTCATCCAAATGACCGCGGGTATAATTAAATCAAATAAAATGAATATTATTCAAAATATTATACTAGCAAATCTTGTTATAACCCCACCATCCATATATTATTTAAATAAGGTGCCCCCCACCCTTGTGTGGTCAATTCTGGAGCAGCCCTTATTTCAATGTGAAACTGTTAAAAGTTGTACAAATTTGTTGGAAAAACAAATACAAAATTCTGTAAAATAAATTACTTCACACTTAAGCATGAAAAATTACTACCTATTTCATTAATGACTTTGTATGGTCAGTCATCCAGTTTCAACTAATAAATTAAACTTCCAATCTTTGGAAGCAACTCTGGTAAAGTTAATTCAGAGTTTTCGAGTCTGATTTAGAAATCTGTAAATTAATTTTTGAAGAGGGCTATTTACAACAAGAACATGAAGCAAAAAGTTAAACATCTGCAATCCATTTTAACTCATCTGGCAATTCTGGTACATTTTTTTGTGCCTCTTTGTTGCAAAAGACTTCTACTTTTGGTTGAACAAATTTGTTTATATTTAATTTCCATTTTGGCTTTGTACTCCTTAAATTTGGCAGATTGTCAGGATGGCTGATGGGTAATGCACCCAACTGTGCCCTCTGGCCCCTCTTCATCTCTAGACATGTACGCTGGTACTAAGCTTTGTTTTATTTCACTGCTTTTTGTAGTACTCGAGACCCAACAATCTCCTTTTTGCTTTCTGAAAAATATATTACAAAATATTTTTAAAGAGTGGCTTTAGTTTACATACCCTTTGTCAAAGATGTTTTTATGTACTGTACAAATTATGATTCAGAAAAAACAGTGTACAGATTCTGTGTAGAATTTAAGGACTACAAAAGTATATCCTGCATTTCCTGTTCTGACATCTACTTTAATTTGTATGTTGGAAGAATAACTGAAAAAAGTTCAGGGTAGATTCTAAAAACAAAGGGGATGATACAGCTAAGTTGTATATGATCATGATGATCTTTCCAAAAATCAAGTTCAAATTTAAAAATTTTTGCAGAGTTCAATTCAGAACTTTAGTTGTAGAAAATATACTGTCTACAGAAGCATTTTTATTTGTCGTACAGTAAGTGACTGCTTCATTCATGTAAAAATGCGCATGTCTTCTTACATGTGATTCAAAGAAACATCAAAGTATTAATGGTGGTGGAAAATTAAGCTAATTTCTAGTACAAAGTCTAATTGTATGATCCAACAACTATGTCAATCTAAATGATAATAAAGACATTTTATGACAAAAATCAAAGGAAAACAACATTTAAAAAATCACATGTACATTTACATTAACTCTCATATAAAATAGACAGAAATGATGAAGATTGTATATTATACAGAAAATACATGATACCCACACGTCCATATCTTAAGAATGAAAAGTGAAAATTAACTAATAAGCAGCCACTATGACACTTTTTCCTGAGGTCATTTTGAATTACTTTATACATTTGCAGTGCCTTTGGTTGATTGATTGATGTTTAACGTCCATCGAGCAATTTTTCAGCTATATTCAGGACGACTTTTGGACTTAACTTTATTTGCAACCTTTCAACAACTTCAATTCTGGCACTGGCAAGGCTGGAACCACCGCAACATGGGAACCTTAAGAACTTCAATGACATTTTTAGCAATTATTCCCAAATGTACCTTAGAATTTTGGTTGTAGAATATATATATCTTTTAGAGAAGGTTTTTCTTGAATAGTACATATGTAGTTGGCTGCTTGAACAGCTTCATTTATGTAAAAACGTGCATGCTTTCCAACATGTGATTCAAAGAAAAATCAAAGTATTTCTGGTGGTAGAAAATTGAGCTAATTTCTAGTACAAAGTCTAATTGTATGATCCTACAAATACGTAGAAAACTATCACCTGTTATAAGCTTAAGCATAAAAGATTTAACTCTGAAATTAACCATGTTAATTGCTATAACTGGTGCTGCAAGAACTCAGTCAATTCATCAACTTAGTGTACATAGTGTAAAACATTTGACTTAAGAATTTGTGTTTCAATACGATGGTTTAATTAAACAAAGTTGAACAGTTGACTTCAGAATTTGTATTTCAATACGATGGTTTAATTAAACAAAGTCGTCTTGGTTTTAAGGAAACATTTGTACATATGAAGGCTCATCCGCCAGATCGACGTTTATGTATATGCACTGTTATGATAGAGTACCTTAAAAGGTCCTCTCTTTTTAGAGGAAATAAATGTAAATTACTATTAAGTTGCATAAAGACACTATAGCTAGATGGATAAAATTTATCTTATCACGAGCAGCGATTGATGTAAGTTAGTTTGGAGCTCATAATGTACGTCCACCTACAACTTGTAAGGCAAAGTTGAATTCCGTTCCAATAGACAATATACTTGGAAAAGCAGGTTGGAGTAATGTGAAAACATTTGCAAAGTTTTACGACAAACAGATTCTGACAGAAGACAAGTTTGTAGAAGGCATTTTTAAAAAGAACGAATGGTAAGTGAAGTTGTATACTTTACTTGGATTAATTTAGGGAACAGTTTTTGTCATGAGGCTTTGAAGTCTCATTTAAGACCGTTAGTGAGATGACGTAATATAATTCCCAAACTTAAACGAGACTTACCTTGGTTAAGTTGAAATTTGATAGGAATTCTATGAGTCATAGACTCAGTGGAGGGCTTAAATGCCACCCTCCCTCCCTACTGTACATTGTTATAGTTTGACAGAAACTGTTATATACATTAAGTCATCTTGTGCATGACAATAAAATATTCTTTAAAGACTGAATATTGCACCTGCTCAGCACTATATTATTTAATACATCAGTCAATTGAATCAATATAATACATGCAGTTACATACTAAGAGAAAGCAGTAATTTATAAAGATACTGTTGTGGTGATCGATCATGCGCATGAGCCAGAGGAAGAGCAAGTGGACGAAGAAGATGTGGAGATGGAACTTTTTGAGTTCAAGTGTGATGATGATGATTAAGACACAGATGATGAAAATGAGGATGAAACTTTTTTCAGAACAAATGACCTAAGAGATCTGCAACTTGTTAAGTTGTTACAGGAAATGTTGAATGTCTACTAATGAATATAATATATTTGCAAACTGTCTCATTTATTTTTTTTGCAGTTTTCAAATTCAGAAATTTAATTGGTCCAAATCAGCAAAAATATAGCTCAGAATGCATGATTTTGCATCAAAAAAGGCTTTGTAATTACAATATGAGGACACAAATCATGCCACTGTCTCTGAAATGTTCTGAGACTTATACTTCTTTACCTCATCGCAACTGCAACTTGCTTATATTCCGAATGAATGTCCACTGATGTCTTATCAGATGGCAGTAGTAAAACTTGACAGTTTTTATAATTATGCAACCTGCCTGGGAGAGGCAAAGCATTGTCAGTAGCATATTTGACAAGAAAAGTTTGTATCCTTTCAGAGTCCTGAAATGTAAGGAAGCTTCCTAGTACTAGCATGAGTCCAAATTTATCCAATCCAAAGAAAGAAAAAATTAAAGACTTGAAGAAGAAATTGACGATTCAGATAATTGGTCACGATTCATCGTCTTGAAAAGTAAGGAAGGCCTAGTGCCTTTAACAAAATTATCACCGTTTGTTATTGAAAAATGTATTAAAGGAGAGTTAAAAAAAAAAAAAAACGTCACAAAATTAAGATCTGGCGCTCTATTGATTGAAACACACAGAAAAAAAAAACGGTAAATTTATTATCTCTTCGTATATCAAACATCTCATCAATTTGGCGCAGCTGGTCCACATTTAGCATTCTGGCCAACTAAAAAAAAAATCCTGCATCGTCATGGAGTAGGTCTTCCAACCTTTTGTAACCGTCGTCGAATCAGTACTGTAAATTAATATCATCATCTAAATTCCCAGCTGCTTGTAATCTAGTTAATAACATTGTATGATGGAAAGAATGTTTTGCATGTCATACAAACACATTTTTGATTCTTCAATTCAGCTATATTCCAAATCGCTGTAACTCTGCTGAATAACAACAAACCAATGTTGAATCTGACACTTTATACAAGATGTTTCTGGTCTACAAAGAACAATATCAGTAATAAAAACTACAGCTGCAACTTGGTATCTGGCACTACATACTAAGTGATTCTGATATACTACAAACTGTACAAATGGCAAATAATGTTGTTGGTGCCTACTAAACAAAGTATTATCAAATAATCTCATAATGCTAAAATTAAATCTAACATTTATTTTTTTTACTTTTAGGCTACTAGTATTTTCTTCAGTTTAGTAGATTGCTGATGGAAGGTCTTGGCACAATTTGGTCTCTCAAAAAAGCATCTAGAGTATTGAAAAAGGTCGTTTGGATGTGTAGACCTCCCCAAGCCCAGCTCCACTCTTTTTACTTGACTTTGTTTTCCCTGGCATAATAACATCTCAGATTTGAGAGTTTCTGGTTTATCTGTGTCACTACAAATGAATGAAAGCAATCTTGTATAGCTATATTATCAAGATTAACAGCTGTTATTTGATACATTTAATCTTATGTAAACATTATCTTTATTGACCCCATAAATATACATCATTTATAATTAGTACATATCCCTGTATCAGTTATCTACGTTTTGGTTATATAATTAATCGTTATTCATGTTTGATAATTATGCAGTCTAAAAAATGTTAAAATATACATCTTTAAACCTTTATTATCAACTATAGGATTAATATATAATTGAGTGTTTCAACTAAACTAAGTAAACTTTCTTTGTTTCATCAGTTGCCTGAAAAATCTTTCCCAATGTCGTTTTTCAGTCCATTTTTTAGTCTTTCTAAGGCATTGGCTCCCGCCTCCTTTTTATGGTAATTTTCTCTTGATATATTCCACAAATCTTCTTCCCATATTTCTATTAGTTTTTCAATGTCTCTGCTTGAGAAGTCAGCCATTTTGAACATGTGGTTTTCACCATGGTTTTTCCACGTGCATTTGTTTTGATACCGATGCTGTTATATGACCTGAACATTCAATTCTCATTGGTTAATTTCAAAGTTCACCCACGATTTGTCTTAAGAGATAGAGCACTGGTCTATTCTTAATTTAAGATTTTGAAAATCTTATAAAACATGTAATTTTCCTAGTACACACGATAAGATTAGTCTTGTAAGTACAATCTTGCTGTGTGTACCGGTCTTTATATTACATAAATCTTATAGGATTAATAGTACACACGATAAGATTAATCTTGTAAGTACAATCTTGCTGTGTGTACCGGTCTTTATATTACATAAATCTTATATGATTAATCTTATAATACAAATCTCTATGCGTGTGGCGGCATTGAGTGTTCTTCGCTTTACGAAACTGTAATTGTAGATTACAGTCGGAATTAGCAGGTCCTGTAAATTTACCTGTCAAATGGTTATGACCTCTAACGCGATCTGCTCCGAGCTCATGTGAACATATATGGCATTTGGTAGCTTTTTGAAATAATTCTTCCTCTGCGTCTGTTAATTTCATAGGAACAACACGGTCTTCTCTTCTTCCAGCAACCAGTCGAAAAATATATCAATCACATTCCTTACCGGGCATTACGTGCTCTTCATTTGAACACATTATTTGATTTTTTGTATTTCAATGCCACTTTCAACAATATATCATTATTGATCGACTCACCTACACCAATATGTGGGTCGATACTGCTCTGGTTCGCTGCTTGCAAGGGAAGGAGGACACCACAACCCGTAAAAACAATGCGTTTGTTTCATTCGAAGTGATGGTTGCAGTGATCGTGGTAGGTGCACTTGCCACTGTTCTGTGTTGCGTGGGCAACAACTGGTGTGTCCGCTGACTGTGGGACATCTCCATCTCTAGTCTTTTTTGTGTTTCTTCTTGGGGTCTCTGTTTGTCCCTCATTCCTCCTGGGGGTTAATATTGCGTTTTCTAGGCGGCATGAAACCTTTAACTGTTTTTTTTTACAGTTTCAAGCTGCATGTTTTCTAAAACATCAGAATGTGATCTTAATTTATATTTCCATTTCTGCTGGGGAAAACATCTAGCTGTTCCCTTACCTTGCTTCACACTATGTCCAGGTTCCTCACATGTTATACATGCATATTGTCCATTAAAATACATCATATTAAGTATGCTTGCTTTTGCATGCAAGTCAAAAACTCCACAGATCACCTTCATTTTTACTGTAATGTTAAGACTATCAATTGAAATTTGTATTCCCTCAGTATTAAGAAAGAATAGTTCATAGTAAAAATGTTAGGTTTGTTTATAAAGGTCTTGTGTATGCAATCATTTCTTTACCAACAGAAAAAATTTCCAAATGGGAAAAAATTCTTGATTGTGAAATAACAAATTGGTCAAAATATTTTATTATTTTTAAAAAATCTTGTAAAAACTCCTATCTTCAAAATTTTCAATTTAAATTGTTACACAGGATCATTCCTACCAATTCCTTTTTACATAAAATAAAGCTCAAGAATACTAATTTATGTACATTTTGCAAAATTCATGATGAAACTATTGAACATCTATTCTTTGACTGTGCTGTGACACAAATTTTTCTCAAATCTTTGACAAAACAATTAAAACAATATTACAAAAATTTGATTTTTGACAAAAAAGAATATTTCTTTGGTTTTGAGTCAGGGGAACTTCTTGTTAACCTGATTTTAATTATTGCAAAAAATTACATCTTCAAGTGCAAACTCAATGAACAAAGGCTAAGTATTGTAGAATTTAAACATAAAATTATGTGGTACCGTTCACTTGAACAATATATATCAAAGAAAAACAATACCATTTTAGCATTTGAAAAAATGTGGACCCCCTTACAATATATTTTCAACTAATCATAATATTTTTTGTTTGTTTGATTCATATAGTGATGAGATTCTTTTTTCAGCTTTTTTGATTTAGTACAAA
>MJUT01012361.1:305946-325373 GCA_002080005.1 Gigantidas platifrons | reverse complement strand
AGACTTTTTCTTATATCACAATGAATCTTTTCTTTTCCACGTAGACTTTTTCTTATATCACAATGAATCTTTCCTTTTCACGTAGACTCTTTCTTATATCACAATGAATCTTTCCTTTTCACGTAGACTTTTTCGTATATCGTAATGAATCTTTACCTTTTGAAGTAGACTTTTTCTTATATCACATGAATCTTTTCCTTTTCACGTAGACTTTTTCTTATATCACAATGAATCTTTCCTTTTCACGTAGACCTTTTCGTATATCGTAATGAATCTTTTCCTTTTCACGTAGACTTTTTCTTATATCACAATGAATCTTTTCCTTTTCACGCAGACTTTTTCTTATATCACAATGAATCTTTTCCTTTTTACGTAGACTTTTTCATATATCACATGAATTTTTTCCTTTTCACGTAGACTTTTTCTTATATCGCAATGAATCTTTTCCTTTTCACGTAGACTTTTTCTTATATCACAATGAATCTCTTCCTTTTCACATAGACTTTTTCTTATATCACAATGAATCTTTCCTTTTCACGTAGACTTTTTCCTATATCACAATGAATCTTTCCTATTCACGTAGACTTTTTCGTATATCGTAATGAATCTTTACCTTTTGAAGTAGACTTTTTGTTATATCACATGAATCTTTTCCTTTTCACGTAGACTCTTTCTTATATCACAATGAATCTTTCCTTTTCACGTAGACTTTTTCGTATATCGTAATGAATCTTTACCTTTTGACGTAGACTTTTTCCTATATCACAATGAATCTTTTCCTTTTCACGTAGACTTTTTCTTATATCACAATGAATCTTTCCTTTTCACGTAGACCTTTTCGTATATCGTAATGAATCTTCACCTTTTGACGTAGACTTTTTCTTATATCACAATGAATCTTTTCTTTTCCACGTAGACTTTTTCTTATATCACAATGAATCTTTCCTTTCCACGTAGACTTTTTGTTATATCACAATGAATCTTTCCTTTTAACGTAGACTTTTTGTTATATCACAATGAATCTTTCCTTTTCACGTAGACTTTTTGTTATATCACAATGAATCTTTCCTTTTCACGTAGACTTTTTGGTATATCGTAATGAATCTTTACCTTTTGAAGTAGACTTTTTGTTATATCACATGAATCTTTTCCTTTTCACGTAGACTTTTTCTTATATCACAATGAATCTTTCCTTTTCACGTAGACTTTTTCTTATATCGCAATGAATCGTTTCCTTTTCACGTAGACTTTTTCCTATATCACAATGTATCTTTTCCTTTTCACGTAGACTTTTTCTTTGCTCTATCACCGACAAGACCTTTACCGGATTTGACTATATAAGTAACACTACTTATAGCTTATAAGAAATAGGAACTGCTAACTCCTTTCGATCATCTTGGTCTTTTTGGTTTGTGTTGTTTTGTTTATCTTCGTTCTGCCCACTGGTGTCTCTGCCTATTCTTGATTGCCACTTCGATTTTCCCTAAAGTTTTTAACGATAGATGGCCTTGTATCTTATATTTAAACATATCCAATATTTTACAAATGAAACCGTCTGTTGTACAGAGATGTAATAAATCCTGAATAATGTTCAAGATTAGAGCGTTCTTTACGCAGTGATATGTGAAGGTTTGAAATTTTACTCACACTTGGATCGATAAAACTATCTTAACCCCGCCATTGTTTTTTTTAAAGTACCAAAACAGTAAAGTGCGGAGTGATGTATATATGTATGTCAAGGATATCAATTTTGCCTGTTTACACGATTTTTGTATTGATTTTTTTTAGCAGTTTGGACAATTCTAGATTTTCCGGAAGTTCAGCAACAATAGACATTTTGCACATACACTATCAATCAATTTCCGTATTTACCACTTTGCATTGGAGTTATTTTCCTGTAAAGCGGAATTTTCTACTTCCTATAATATTCATATTTTATGAATAATCTCTACAAAATTTTAATGTAATATCAATTTGTGAATTTTCTATTTGTCATAGCGCCAGGGAAATAGTTGTTTTAGCCCCAAAGAAATAATTATTTTAGCCCAGGACAATAGTTGTTTTATGGGCAAGAAAATATATGTTTTGGTTTCAGAGAAATAGTTGGCTTAGCGCCCGGGAAATAGTTGTTTTAGTGCAGCACCAGGGAAATAGTTGTTTTAGTGTCAGTGAAAAAGTTGTTTTAGCGGCAGGGAAATAGTTGTTTTAGCCCAGTAAAATAGTTGCTTGATGGGCAACAAAATAGATGTTTTGGTTTCAGAGTAATAGCTGGTTTAGCGCCAGGGTAATAGTTATTTTATCGCGAGGGAAATAACCGTTTTATTACTAGGGAAAAAGTTGGTTTAGCGCCCGGGAAATATTCGTTTGGAATCGAATGTATATATTTCACAATAATTGTAATTGTTATTCTGTTACTTATAATTAATAGTATAAAGCGGGGAATGTCATAGGTATAATAATTAGTAGCATAAAGGGGAAATGTCAAAGGTATAATAATTAATAGTATAAAGGGGGGAATGTAAAAGGTATAATAATAGAATAGACTACCATGTTGTATTCTGTGCTACATCAGAAGAATTAAAGGGGGAATGTCAAAGGTATAATAGTTAATAGCATTACGGGGGAATGTCAAAGGTATAATAATTAATAGTATAAAGGGGGAATGTCAAAGGTATAATAATAGAATAAACTACCGTGTTGTATTCTGTGCTACATCAGAAGGATTAAAGGGGGGAATGCCAAAGCTATAATAATTAATAGTATAAAGGGGGAATGTCAAAGGTATAATAATAGAATAAATTACCGTGTTGTATTCTGTGCTACATCAGAAGGATTAAAGGGGGAATGTCAAAGGTATAATAGTTAATAGCATAAAGGGGGGAATGTCAAAGGTATAATAATTAATAGTATAAAGGGGGAATGTCAAAGGTATAATAATAGAATAAACTACCGTGTTGTATTCTGTGCTACATCAGAAGGATTAAAGGGGGGAATGCCAAAGCTATTATAATTAATAGCATAAAGGGGGAATGTCAAAGATATAATAATTAATAGTATAAAGGGGGAATGTCAAAGGTATAATAATACAATAAACTATCATGTTGTATTCTGCGCTACATCAGAAGGATTAAAGGGGGAATGTCAAAGGTATAATAATTAATAGCATAAAGGGGGAATGTCAAAGATATAATAATTAATAGTATAAAGGGGGAATGTCAAAGGTATAATAATATAATAAACTACAATGTTGTATTCTGCGTTACATCAGAAGGATTAAAGGGGGAATGTCAAATGTATAATAATATAATAAACTACAATGTTGTATTCTGCGCTACATCAGAAGGATTAAAGGGGGGAATGTCAAAGGTATAATAATAGAATAAACTACCATGTTGTATTCTGCGCTACATCAGAAGGATTAAAGACGGGAATGTCATACAAAATTATGTTCAAATTTAGAGTCTAAACGTATATAGCGCCTGTAATCTGTTTTCTTATTTTGAGGGTAACAACAGTAACGCGACAGTACCCGTGTGCCCGAGAAACTGTTTTGTCTGCTAACTGATAGAATATATGTCACATCTTAAATATTAAAAAGTAAAAAGTAAATTGGAGTAAAAATATATTTTAATGTTATTTAGAACATAGTGAAGTACTCTCGACAATATAATTTTGCCTTTCTTAATCATTAAGACCATGGATTTTGCCCATTGTTCCCTAAGGCAAAATTATATTGTCTTGATTACTTTACAATGTTCTAAGTTTGTAAGCTTCGCTCGCACTTATTCACGAAGACAGGGATTATCATGTTCTTAGTATATGTAAGAACATGATAATCCCTGTCTTCATGAATAAGTACGAGCGAAGGCTTATTCATGAAGACAGGGATTATCATGTTCTTACAAACTTAGAACATTGTAAAGTAATCAAGGCAATATAATTTTGCCTTGGGGAACAATGGGGAAAATCCATTAAGATTAAGTAAGGCAAAATTCTATTGTCGATAGTACTTTACCATGTTCTAACATATACTAATTTACTATGCTAAACATTTATAGTCGACAATAAAACCAATTACAACAATACAAAACATTAAAACACCCAGGGGCCGCCGTGGTTGTGATCGGATGGTAGTTGGATTTACAACTACCTATGCAATCAGTTCCTATCACCACTAAAGTTGTGAGTTCGAATCCCGTTCATGGCGAAGTGTACTAGATACAACATAATTTGATAAAGTTTGTGAGTGACCTGCGACAGGTCGGTGGTTTTCTCCGGTTTCAGCCACTAATAAAACAGATCGCCACGATATAACTGAAACATTGTTGAAAGTGGCGTTAAACACCATAATCCAACCAACCAACCAAAAACACTCTTTTATCAAACTATAATAAGCATTGTTTGGAAAACACTAAAATACAAAACCGAGAGGAAATGATGCAGTAACATGACTAATGATAAAATATTATATACAATATTGTGATAATTAGTTTTATATATATTTGTATCAACCTAGTCCAGAAAAGAAAAAAAAAGAAAAAAGAAACATTTAGGCATTTAAATTGTATTTGCTTAAATGTCCAATTGAAAGAAAAAAATTGATGATGGAAAGTATATTTAGAAATACGTATTTTGATATATCTTTCATTTTCCATGCGTAATGGAAGCGAGAGGATGGCGCCGTAAAATCTGATTCAATCCACCATTTCTTTAGAAATTCCTGTACCAAGTCAGGGCCATTGCGGTTTTCCAGATTCCCGGTTGTTGACTGATTTTGTCTGTTTATTGATTTATGAGTTTTGAATTTCCCTTTGGAAGATTGCTCTGTGTTCGGTAATTTTGTTATTATCCTTATTTGCATATATCATCGCATAAGTTTGAATATGTCAAAAGGGAATAAGCAGTTGTAAAAAAGGACAAACAATTGAAAAAATGGACAACAGAATGGCCAAGAAAAGGAAAAAAAAATGAAAAAATGGAGTACAGAATGGCCAAAAAAGGACAAGCAATTAAAAAAATGGACAACAGAATGGACAAAAAAGGACAAACAATATTCAACCAACCACTACACAGAAAACACGAAGTGAAAGTGATCAGAAGTGCTCCGTAGGGTAAGCGGATCCTGTTCAACTAGTGGTTTCCATCGTGATACTGATATTAGTAAATAAAGTTTGAGGATACGATAACAAAGAGGTAATTAGAAGCCATAAATAGCAGGACAAGAGATACAACGACCAGCAGAAGATAAAGGACAAACACACAATAAAACAAAACTACTAAATACTGAGCAACACCAAACCGGACTTGAATGTAGGTGTTCCGGAAGGGTAAGCAATTGATGTTGTACTATAACCAACCGTCGGGTTATTCTTTTTAACAATCTGGTCATGAATGAATACTAATAACATAAATAAAAAGTAATTTTGTTTTTTTCTTTCTCGATGGGATGTCTTCGTTGTTTTCGGAATTTGACAAAATCTTCTGACATTGTAAGGAAATGTATATAGCTGTACACACAATTAACGTAATAGTGGAGCAGGAATTGCGTACCTTGTCAGAGCACCCGAGTTCACATCGGGTTTTTAAATAGGATTCGTGTTGCTCTATCTTTAGGTTTATCGTGTTGTATTTTGTCAAACCATGTTTCATTTCCTATATTTAGTCATTATATTGTCTGTCCTTCGAATTACATCTTCCGATTACTCTTTTTGTGGTTTCAAACCCTTATTGTTTGGTATCGATGAAGTTGGTCAGTTTTAAGGCAAAAGTTCAGAGACTATCGATCACCTGTCTATTTCCAAGAGGCAACCAATATTTCCATTGATAGGCCCACCCTACGACCACATTAGACTACATTATGTATTGTTTGTACACACACCATCGTCATGAATTAACATTAAACAACAATCAATCATCCAATCAAGCAATCAATCATCGTACAATAAGTCTCGGTATGGTGTTTAAAATTTAAAAATGACACATACAGAAAAAAAACATTGTTGACAAGTCATTTCGAGCTTTGTTGGTGCAGAATGAAAAATAAACTTGAAATATAGATATTACTTGAAAATATAACGATACCTTAATGGAATAAAATTACAGGAAATTGTTCCCACTGTACAAATTGTATTTTTCGATTTATATGTATGATACACAAATGGATTTCATGCTCGATCAGATAGTACAATACAATGCATACAATAGTTGTAATCAACAAGACAAAGAACGATTGGTTAGGCATGAATACAATGTATATTTGTTTTATAGAAAATGACTACATCTCTATGTAGAACTCCGTTTGTAGTTTGTACCGAAGAGACGTTGGTCACGAGTGCTAAAGCTTGCACAATGCGTCTTTTAAACATATTAAAGCGACAATGAACAACGTTCTGTTCGTAATTGCAACTATATTTTTCCATTTTAATTATGGAAGTTCAACAATTTCTACTATTATGGGATACACAAATACAAAATATGAATATGCAGACCTGAATTCGTTCATCATATCATCAACTCCTCACGCTACACTCCCTAGGTGCTTGTCATATTGTTTACAAAATGGCAGCTGTCTTGGAATCATGTTTCAAAGATCGACAGGTAGTTGTAAGTTGCTGTCATTTAATAATGCTGAGCAACATACAGTTGGAGCACATGTACTACAGCCAGAGGAATGGATATACTACCAATCAATCAAAGGTAAATGTAGATTACGTGAAGTACGTTCACACTCATAGTTAAATTTTGAAGAATTAACATAAAAACAAAATAAAATTAACCTGTTATTTCTTCTTTTTTCCGTATGATGGGTTAGCCAACTCCTTGGTATGAACTTCCATATCAATTCTCCATTATATATTTTAATGTAGCACATCTGATTTCCAGACATTCACCCTTAACGGCCAATAGATGTACATAAATAATACTGAAATCCATTAATAAGGAGAACCGAAATGTCACAAAAAGTCTTGAAGATATACACCAAAGGACCAAAGGAGAAATCAGAGACCGTAAATGGAAGGACAGACAATACAATGGCCAAAGGAAATAGGATATAAGGACAAACAACAATCTACGAAACACTACTCAGCTGTGGGTTACGAACGGTGCATATACATGTCATATCATTGTGAGAAAAGTTTACCAAAAGATACCAAAGGGATAACCAGAAGTCGTAAATCGAAGGACAGACAATACAATGATCAGTAGAAAAGGGACATACAAAACACTACACAGAAAATTAAAAATCGTGCAATACGAACATAACGGGGAAAAAACAGGGTGGACTCATGTGTTCCAGAATGATAAGCATTTCCTGTTTCACTAAGTGGTATTACTGGATATGAAACACATGTTCTTTGCTTCATTTTAAATGTGAAGTTTCTGTGTTAAATGTTATGTATTACATTTGCGTCTTTTTCAGATTGCAACAATGCTAACTGTCGTGTAGACAAAGGATATTATTTTATATTAGAGGTCTGCCTCTGTATCAAATACTTCAGTGACCCTAACTCGTATACCGCAGCTTCTTTAAAATGTCAAGATGACGGTGCAGAGCTTATAAAGATCGATAGCGCATTAAAGCAAACCTGTGTTAAGCAATATCTCGGTAAGCTCAATTCCTACATATCTAATTTTAACATTGTACAAGAAGACCTTGAAGATACCAAAGGTGGTAATCAGAATCCGTATATCGAAAAGGAACAGACAACACAATGTCCAAAAGAAAAAGTACAAGTAACGATCTAAAAACCAAGGGTGACCTCAGGTGCTCCGGAAGGGTAAGCAGTTCCTGCTCCACTGGTAAAATCCACATTAAATAAATTGTGTAGTGTTTTTCTTTAAGGAGTACCATTGAAATTATTTTTGAGAAAGCACGAAAATTCATCGGTCCTGTAACTTAATTATACATTTAGCATATGTCGTGTTTTTTGTTATCTTCACTGGGTGACAGGTGATTGTCAGTTTTGTTAATATTGGTGGAATTGTTTAAAATTTGCGGCAGAGAAATAAATCGAATTCTATCATTAATAAACAATTTTCGTCTTCAAATATTGCAACGTGGCCAACGTGGTTATTATTAAGGTCCTCGCTGAAGCGGGAGAACAATATATTGTACTTCCTTTGATTATATAGATAGTTCTTCCCACGTGAACACCTGATTATATTTCTTCTTCTTGCAATTTTTATTTTTGACATCTGTATACCACAAGAGTTCTCAACATATCGATTTTTTTTATAAATGAATAATTAAGTATCTGGCAGTCATAAGTTATTCAAAATTCACGGAGCACGTGTTATTGACGGAGTTATCTTCTCATACAACGAAAACTTCGCAGCAAGCGTTAAAGGTACAGCAGATAAGAACGTAAAGGCATAAAATACATGAAAGGTTACACCGGAAGTTTGTTGTGTATGTTAGGAAAAATTAAAGGCCTTACGTGTCGAAAATTATGTGACAAAGTTATGTGATCAACCTTAAGTCCAAAAGAACTGGGGTCTTGACAAAACAGCATCACAACATGTTACATAGATCATACACAAGAGTAAAGGTCACAATATTGACCATGACCCTTGACCGTGTAATGATAATAACACGTACTCGAAACAGAACTAATGTCAAAATGTAATAAATAACTTGGATATGAAAATCGCAATTTTGTTGGTCGTATCGGAAGGATATTATGACTCTGAAAGAAACATAAAAATAGTGCGCCAAATAAGTCAGAAGGTCAAATTGAAGGTCACGTCCTCGATTTATATCTTTTAGTTGTTAACTAGTACAGTAATAAATACGGAAAGACAAAAAGGATTGGAAATGTTTGGGACAGTGATACAAGGACGTTTTTTTCTTTTTATAAGTTTTGCTTTTGACAGAGATAGTTCAACATGTCTTCAGGGCATACTTATTCCGCGGCAAGATTTTCAAACAGGAGAAAAAAAAGCAGATAAAAATAAATGTCTTTATTTAACCCAAAACCGCAGAAATTAGCGTTTATATCGGTTTATTTCCGTTATTTTGGTACCATCTCGGTACTATAATGGTTGGAGCACTCAACACCGTTTGCGATAGACTGGTAGGTTCATGTTTCATTCAGGTCAAACGAAAGACAATAAAATCAGCATTTATCGCTTCACCCATACTCCCGTATCATATAGGAGCAAGAACAATGACTGATTGGCTCGAAATCAAAATGATTCCGAGAAGAGCGCCATATCTACCTGCGGAATATTGATTCAGTGGTGAGCTAGCATTATTAAGAGCTAGCTCAGTGTGTTGGTCTAGAACAACGCAAAACAAAAAACAAAAACAAAAAAGTAAAAAACAAGACAATATTATCATAACATCAAATAGTAACTTAATGTAGAAATGATATAACTAGACGTTAAGCAACATTCACTCAGTCATTCACTTCTTTTGTAGTATTTAGATCATTCGCATCATCAATACAGTGAATTACTGACTGTTGGATAACGGGCTAATTTTCAGTTGTAGAATGAGGAGAACAGGTTACATTTTAGACACGCTTACTTGGATTTTAACAGTGCTTGCTCAGTCCTCTGGTAGACATTTCCCCCACTCGGAGACATTATTCTTATTCCTAGCCAACCCGTC
Source organism: Gigantidas platifrons (assembly GCA_002080005.1). Classification (NCBI taxonomy): domain Eukaryota; kingdom Metazoa; phylum Mollusca; class Bivalvia; order Mytilida; family Modiolidae; genus Gigantidas; species Gigantidas platifrons. Next base: position 315,760 of record MJUT01012361.1, on the reverse strand, counting down.
TTTGCTATTTCTCCTTAATGCTGCGAGTGTATCGGATCAGCAACACAAACCACTTTTACAGTCTTTTGCTTGATCCGACCGAGGCTCGAACCCACTAAAAAATTGTTATTTTCTAGCACTTTTTCAGTTATATTATGGCGAGAATAAGATAATTTTCAACGAGATGATGAGGTCCACTTTGTACTAGTCCAACCGTTTAGTTGGAACTTTATAGTACCGGCTAATTGAAACAACAGTCCGTGGATATCCATGTCGCCACACTCTGACACACATATTATCATAATTCCGAGACATTCTTTGCCCTTTCTCTCTAATGGTGCGTGATTATCGGATTACCAGCAAATTCCAATTTTATAGTTTTTGGTTTGACACGGCCTGATCTCGAACCCACGGTGAGTCGCACACTAACCATTACACCTCCGATACGGTTCTATATCAGTACATGATAATTATTTCAATATATTTATGTTATTATTATCTTTGTTTGTTAGATCCTTTAGTTACTCCAGGTCGAATATACATTCAAGGCCGGAAGCGTCATAACAAATGGGTGTTTGATGACGATGAAGAAATGCAGTACTTCGATTGGGATATTGGTCAGCCTAGTAATAATGGGCCAGAAGATATTCTATTTATTTCTCCCACAAATATGTACCATTGGCATGATGGTGGACATGGCATAAATGCATTTTTGTGCGAATTGTAATTCGTTATTAGTACAATCTACACGTATATTCTAACATATTACAATGTAAACAAAAATTGTCAAAGTGCATACAATTTTAATGCACATTATTGTAATAATTGAAAGATAAATATTGACCTAACTTAAACCAACTAGAAATGTTTTCACATATTTTACGATGTATCAATGGTATTCAACAACAATAAACTAGAAAATTAAAAAAATAAATGTATTGTAAACTTTTAAAAATGGTTTAACAAAAGTTTGAAGATATGAAAGGCGTAACCTAAAGCCGTAAATCGAAGAAGGATAGACAGAGCAATGGTTAAATGAAAAATAACAAAATAACAAACTGATCTACAAAATACTACACAGAAAACCCTCTAACAATCGGAAAGTAATGAGTTCCTGCTCCAATATTGACACTCTCACTGCAGGTTAAAAACCTCCTTTGCATATTTCGTTAAAGTAGACACATTAATACTGTAGCCGCTACAATATACTACATTTTTCGTCCCTACCTAAATCTCCATATCAGGCGAGAACAAGTTACGTAAAACGAAATGATGATATCCTCGTTGTACTAGACCAACACGCTTAGCTGGATTTGTATAATGCTATCTCTCAGAAACAACAGTCCGCGAGTAGACATGTCGCTCCACTAGGATACATCATCCTGATTCCGAGTCTCTGCTCTTACCCTTTAAAGCAGCGTGCTCCGTGGAGAAACAGCAAATTCCAATGTTATAGTTTTTGGTTTTACCCGACCAGGGCTCTAGTCCACGATCTACCGCACTTGAGGCGATCATATTATCTCATCATCATCTTTATTCTCAATAACCATATAATACAACGATACAGAGAAGACATACATATGCAATAACAAATACAAAATAGATATAAACATATATACAGTTTATACAACGGAGAAAGCAAAAGATTTATATTTCGTATAAGTTTACATAATTTTTCTACATTTTGTTTTTGATAAGCACTCATGATTTGTTTGAAGTTAAGAATATTTGGTCTTTCTCGTAAATTTGTAATAATGAACCTATTTCTAAAGCTTAAAAAATGTTCACATTCCATTATGTAATGGTATTCATCTCCAATAGTTATAGTGTCACATTTTGTACATATTCTATTGATACGGTCAATATTATTCCACCGGCCAGTTTCTATAGGTAATTTATGGTTGGTAGTCCTGAATTTGCATAGGGTATACATATCTTTGTCTTCTAAAATTCTAAAGTAGTTCTCAAATTCGAAATTTTCTTTAAATATTCTGTAATTCAATGTTTTTGGAGTGTTCTATTTGGGAGTACCAGCCCTGTTTAAATTGATCATGCAGGCGTAATTTGATACTCGAAATTAACCAATTAGAATTTGGAATATTTTGATTTATCCAGATATTAGAGTAGCCTGTTTCATCGAAAAGTTCTTTTAAATATTTAATCCAGACGAAGTGAACATTTCTTCAATAGAAAGCGTGTATAAAAGCTTATATGATAAGTACGAGAGTTTTGTTTCTTTCACCAATATAAGTATGGCCCAAAATGACACCATCCTTATTTTTATATCAATTTGGATAGGAAATCGTCCCAGTTCCCCATAAATCTATTACACCATCGGTATAGTATAGATGTCCATATGAACAATTAAATTAAAACAACCAGGCAGGAGTTCTTTAGGGCCGTCGTGGTCGTGATCGTATTTTTGATCTACAACTACCTGTGTAATAAGTGCCTATCACCACTAAAGTTGGGAGTTCGAACCCCGTTCATGGTGTGATGTACTCGATAAAACATTATGTGATCAAGTTTGTTAGTGACTTGCGACAGGTCGGTGGTTGTTTCCGGATTCTCTGGCGCTTAATAACGAATAAACAAATATATTTTGGGATGGCGAACTTATAAAACAGTCGGCCAACTTTAAATAAACACAGAGTAAACAAATAATTTACTTTCATGTAAACCGGTATATAATTTGAATTTGCCAGCATTTTGTGAAACAAAATAAAGTCCTAAGATTCCTTTATGTCAGATCACAACACGTCACCATCCACTAACATCTAACCGAACATAAAATATATCTTCTCTTTACTGAGCGTAATAACGAATACACAAATATATTTTGGGATGGCGAACTTATAAAACAGTCGGCCAACTTTAAATAAACACAGCTTAAACAAATAATAACCTTTTTATAAACCGGTATATAATTTGAATTTGCCAGTGTTTTGTCAAACAAAATAAAGTCCTAAGATCCCCCATTCACATGAAGACGTCTCATCAATCTAAATAAAAAATGTAAATGTAGAACATTAGAAAAATATAGCAACACGTTTTATACAAATAAACAAAATATAAACCCTGCATTTGCGTGTCACATTTATTTAATAAATAGTATTATTTGGTTTTATCTAATTATTTTTAAATTGTGTATTTAAAGGTGCCAAACCACTAATTAAATTCACCAATCAGAGATACAAAAGTAGTCCCTTTTATTGCATTTATTTATGACCTATACACACTGAAATTCCGGGAATGACGTTGCTATTTTTAGAGCACGGAATGTCCCAGAGCATGGCATTTCGCTGCAAGACTATAACATCAATTCATTTAAGGCCTTGACAATACCTTTGACTTAAACCCCAAGTGGGAAAAAACTTTGCCGTCCTTCGGCAATTTTACATGTGATATTCATAGGGTTCCCCCACCTAAATCCAAATATCAAAGTTTACATTTGACACCCTGCTGTGGGCTTGAGGTGAGGTGCAGAATCCCAACTAGGCACTTAAGTCAGTGAAAGGTCCGGGCAATACCTTTGATTTGAACCCCAAGTGGGAAAGAACTTTGCCGTCCTTCGTTGTGAGCTGACATATAGCTATGTTAGATGTCAGTGGATGGTGACGTGTTGTGACCTGACATAGAGGTATGTTAGATGTTAGTTGATGTTGGTATGTTGTGATCTGACATATAGATATGTTAGATGTCAGTGGATGGTGACGTGCTGTGACCTAACATTTATCTATGTTAGATGCCATGTGGATGGTGACATGTTGTGATCTGACATATAGCTATGTTAGGTGTCCGTGGATGTTGACGTGTTATGACCTTACATATAGTTATGTCAGATGTCAGTGGATGGTGACGTGTTGTGACCTTGCATAGTTTATGTTATATGTCAGTGGATAATGACGTGTTATGTTCTGACATAGATTAAGTTAGATATCAGTGGATGGTGACCCTGGCATAGTTTATGTTAGATGTCAGTAGATGGTGACGTGCTGTGACCTAACATTTATCTATGTTAGATGCCATGTGGATGGTGATGTGTTGTGACCTGATATATAGATGTTAGATGTCAGTGTATGGTGACATGTTGTGATCTGACATATAGCTATGTTAGGTGTCAGTGGATGTTGACGTGGTATGACCTTACATATAGTTATGTCAGATGTCAGTGGATGGTGACGTGTTGTGACCTTGCATAGTTTATGTTAGATGTCAGTGGATGGTGACGTGTTATGACCTGACATAGATTACGTTAGATATCAGTGGATGGTGACGTGTTGTGACCTGGCATAGTTTATGTTAGATGTCAGTGGATGGTGACGTGTTATGACCTGACATACAGCTATGTTAAATATCAGTGGATGGTGACGTGTTGTGACCTGACATGTAGCTATGTTAGATGTCAGTGGATATTGACGTGTTGTGACCTGACATATAGTGATGCTAGATGTCAGTGGATGGTGACGTGTTATAATCTGACATATAGCTATGTTAGATGTCAGTGCATGGTGGCGTGTTATGACCTGACATAGATTAAGTTAGCTATCAGTGGATGGTGACGTGTTGTAACCTGGCATAGTTTATGTTAGATGTCAGTGGATGGTGACGGTTTATGACCTAACATATAGTTATGTTAAATATCGATGGATGGGACGTGTTATGATCTGACATAGAGGTATGTTAGATGTTAGTGGAAGGTGACGTATTGTGACCTGACATAGTTTATGCGAGATGTCAGTGGATGGTAGCGTGCTATGACCTGACATAAAGGTACGTTAAATGTTAGTGGATGGTGACGCGACATGATCTGGCTTAGAACGTAGGTAGCCGTTAGTCTATGGTGACGTGATCTTACTTAGACCGTTGGTAACCGTTAGTCTATGGTGACGTGATCTGACTTAGAACGTTGGTAGCCGTTAGTCTATGGTGACGTAATCTGACTTAGAACGTTGGTAGCCGTAAGTGGATGGTGACGTGATCTGACTTAGAACGTTGGTAGCCGTTAGTCTATGGTGACGTGATCTGACTTGGAACATTGGTAGCCGTTAGTGGATGGTGACGTGATCTGACTTAGAACGTTGGTAGCCGTTAGTGGATGGTGACGTGATCTGACTTAGAACGTTGGCAGCCGTTAGTGGTTGTGTACGTGACCAGGACTGGATTGCACAAACGTCATTTAGATTTAAGTGTCAATTGAATCGGCCTTAAACCTCAATTAAATTTAAGTAACCGTTATTTCCGTTGCACAAACGTTTGTTAACGTTAATTAATGCTTAAAGGTTATTTAAATTTAATTGTGGAATAGGGGCACTTTTAAATATTTAATTGCAAATTAATGATGGAAAACATACTGCTGTTCGGCAATGCAAAACAGCCTAGGAAATACAGCTCTTGAACTATTACTGACCGTTGATGAACTTACAAAGAACTTCGGTCCCATTAGAGATTCGGGAGGCAGTCCATAGAGATAATTTCAAATCTAATCCGTGACGAGATCTTACATCCTACTCGAAGAAGTCATTCCCTTACGGTCTTAGTGCAGAAACGCAAGTACGAAAGGTTTTATTTTTACTCTGCTTAAATCTCGTAATTAATAAATGTTAGGTGTATATGTTGTGAAAAATGTTTAACGACCGCACATTTCACCACTGTAAACTGAAACATGTGTTACGAAATAATGAATAAATTGTGTATTCCGAGTTCTGTAGATCTTTTTCTACTCCATTGGTTTAAAATTCCTCCTTGACAACTATTGTGTACTCAAACTAATTCCCTTGTTTCAAGAGAAGTAAATCTATCTTCAAACAGGAAGCTCGTTGAGGGATTTATAACTCAACTCAAACATTTTGCGAAAAGAGAAAAACAAAATACCACAACAAACTGTCAACAATTTTAATAACAATTTATTTCAATTATGAATTTTTAAAGGAAATTATATAATTACCTTTTATGTGTACATGCTGAGTCTTTAATTTTTTAGCACTATCGTACATTTTGTTCAAATTCTTGTAGATTTATATGTCATCACGTTTAACTAACCCTTTACTTTTAGAGAAAAGAAGGTTATACATGATTTAATTTGCTCGTCACTGTTCGTCAATTAAAAATACCGTGGCGTTTACGGTATATTTATTTTGGATATTTTAACTTTCGACTCCCAACTTTAATTTATGCTATATCCACCCGACCCTCGCTCATTGTTCACTGAAATATTATAATGACAAAAATAATAGAACTAGAATTACCAATTTTGTACGCGGTTCTGGGAATTTTCAAAGAAAAACACTTATTTACTTGAGTTCATTATATACAAGCGTGTGGGTGAATTTTTTTTCTTTAATTCAATTTTTCAAATATACGGAAGTAACATTCATTGGTGTTAAAGGTTTATATATTTTTTGTTTGCTTGGTTCAACAGGTTCTCATTGCTTTGAGATATTTTGCGTCTGGAAGCTTTCTGCAAGTTGTAGGGGATACTATGGGGGTTGATAAAGGCAGGGTTAGCAGATGTATTCAAATAGTATCCCATGCCCTTGCTGCATGCGAAGACAGACCAATTTATTAAATGGCCATCCTATCAACGGAAAAGAGAAATTATGCAAGGTTTTTACGAAAGTGGGGGGTTTCCTGGTGTCATTGGATGTGTAGACGGCACTCATGAATGTGAGAATTACTGCACCAACTGTCGAAGTAGTGTGATTTCGGAACTATCCCAATTTGAACTCCTTTTCCTCTTATCGTCTGTAAAATTCTCCATTTTATTTTTTCGACATAAATCGCGAAAATGCACGCGCAATGTTGAATTGTGAGATATTAAACAAGGTTTAAATATAATTGCAAACTTTAATTGACAAAATTTCAAGATTTTATTTACTCTCAGACAGCTTACACTGTAACAAGAGGCATACAAGCATACATTTTTTACATAATGACGAACTGGATAAAGATGAAAATTATATAAACAAATTAAATACATACAACACAACTATTATACATTAAGTAACAGTAACATCGATCGCACAGGTAAATTGTGTCGCACGCACCTGGTTAGATCTATATAAATTTTATAGATAGACAATTCACGTGCAAGTTCTATACAAAATTAACTACGAATTTATAAACCATATAAACATGTAAGTACATTCTAAAAGTATTTCATTAATTTCTTTATGAATAATGCTATATTTTTTAATATTCTAACATTGCAAATGTATAACAGCCCATACATTTTTTCAACACTTGGATAGTTAGTATAATATTTGGGTACATATATAAGCCTTAGTCTAGAAATTTCTTCATTACAACATTTAAACAAGTAATGGAATTCATTTCCAATTTCATTCATTTGACATAATTGACAAATTCTATATTCCCGCTGAATATTCTGCCATCTTCCAACTTCAATTGGAAACTTAATATTTGCACATCTCAATTTCGATATGTACAACCTTTGTTCTCTTTTTAACTTTAAAAGATATTTTTCACAACAAAAATCTTTTTTGAAAGAGGAATATAATTGACCTCTTGAGGAATGTTCCATATCACTATGCCATTTTTGAACAAATTGATCTTGTAGTATTTGTTTAGCAGTAGTTTTTAAGTCACTTTTACTTATAACAATTTGACTATTCCATACAAAAGATAATCCCACATTGTTCAGTATAGACTGGATAAAAAGCATCCATTTTGAATGAAAAGTATCAGCACAATGTAATTTGTAAATCAATTTATACATAATTCCAGACAATTTATCATCATTTACCATTAACTTTATCCAAAAATTTATCATTCGTATTTTCATATGTAACTCTATGGGGTATCTACCAGTTTCCCCATACACCATAACATTTGATGTACTTGTTCTAACTGAAAGAGCTTGTTTCAAAAACTTTAAATGTACTTTTTCTATAATATTAATGTTTTCGAATCCCCAGATTTCGCTCCCATATAATAATATGGGCTCTACTAAGACATCAAAGAGTTTCAGTTGCAGATCAACTGGAATAGGAACACTTACTTAAAATTACCCTTAAATATGCTTTTGCGCAACCAATTTTAAACAGTTGTTTAACTAATTGATACTTAGTGATTTAAATAACACTTATCTTTTAATTGGTATTTAATTTAAATGACGTTTGTGCAACCCAGTCCTGATATAGAGTGTTCTTAGATGTTAGTGGATGTTTACTTGACTGGATCTGACATAGAACGTTGTTAGATATTGGTGGTTGGTTACATAATGTGACCTGATATAGTCAGTTTTTAGATGTAAGTAGATCGCCGGATAGCACATATTGCAAAGATCAATAAATTTCTTTTCGGTACAGGGCTAAATAATTAGAACTGTAGGCGTATGAATACGCACGTGTCTCGTGGTAGAAAGTCTACCCGGTCGAGTACATGGCGGGAATTTAGTCATTCGAGAGCTTGGACCTGAACAGAAAACATATGCCAAGTTTCTATATATAGACAATTTTAAAAATAGATATAGCAAAATTACATAGTATTTACTAAATAAATGTGACTCGCACATGCAGAGTTTAGATTTTGTTGTTTTTTTGTTTTTTAGTGGTTTTTTTTTATTGTGAATTATTGTTATAATTTCTTATATTGTGTATTTATATGTACACGTACGAGCATGAAAAAATAAAGTTTAAACAGTGATAGTCAACATGTCCACCAATATTAACAAAAACGAAAAATTATCTCATTTCAAATCATTGAACACAAAAAGACCACAGGATAATCAGATAGAAATACAAGTCCTGGTGTGGGTAGGCACACATGTTTTGATGACAACTGGAATATAGAAATATAGGTAGAACACTATCAAAAATATTACTATGAGTTTGAAGATACCAAAAGGTTAATCAGAAACCTTAAAATGAAGGACAGACAATACAATAGCCAAAGGCAAAAGGACGAACAACGATCTACAAAACATTTCAAAAACTAAAGATCGAGCACAACGAACCCCACTAAAAACTGGGGATGAACTCATGTGGTCAAGAAAGGTAAGTAACTCCTGATCCACGTCTGGTACTAATCGTCCGGTAGGTTGAAGTAATAATACATTATACCTTATCAATATGACCGACATTTCACCTCGAATAAACGACCACACAATATTAATATAACATATCCATATCACTAAATGAATACGAGACAATATGATCAATTTGATTCCTTGTGAACGAGATAATCATTCCCACGTTGAAATATCAAGGTTATGTGCTGCTCGAAACAGACAGACAACACAACATTCCAGATAAATGCACATTTATGAAATAAAATACTTTTTTGGGTCAACAGGGTGGTATAGGTGAAAAGGGAGAAAACTCAATCTTTGTGATCAATAGTAATATTACCTCCCTTTAATTTGGCTTTGATGACTGTACAGATAAATGTAGTAGTTTTGATTTTGCGCGGAGTATTTCAAGCATTTAGGTTCGGGCTCATAAAACTAGTTTAACCCAGCAACCTCTTTTTANGTGAGTGGTCATGTATACATGTGTCAGAGGTATCCATTGTTTCTCTATTATTAATGTACATGTACCAGACCAGTACAGTGAGTGGTCATGTATACATGTGTCAGAGGTATCCATTGTTTCTCTATTATTAATGTACATGTACCAGACCAATACAGTGAGCGTTCATGTATACATGTATCAGAGGTATCGATTGGTTCTCTATTATTAATGTACATGTACCAGACCAGTACATTGAGTGGTCATGTATACATGTATCAGAGGTATCGATTGTTTCTCTATTATTAATGTACATGTACCAGACCAGTACAGTGAGTGTTCATGTATACATGTGTCAGAGGTAT
>MJUT01012361.1:281048-291069 GCA_002080005.1 Gigantidas platifrons | reverse complement strand
GTTAGAATATTAAAAAATATAGCATTATTCATAAAGAAATTAATGAAATACTTTTAGAATGTATTTACATGTTTATATGGTTTATAAATCCGTAGTTAGTCTTGTAAAGAACTTGCACGTGCATTGTCTATCTATAAAATTGATATAGGTCAATCCATGTGCGTCCGACACAATTTACCTGTGCGATCGATGTTACTGTGACTTAATATATAATAGTTGTGTTGTATGTATTTAATTTGTTTATATAATTTCATCTTTATCCAATTCGTCATTATGTAAAAAATGTATTCTTGTATGCCTCTTGTTACAGTGTAAGCTGTCTGAGAGTAAATACAATCTTGAAAATCTTGTATAAATGAGTTGTCCAGGTGAAAATATGGGTTTTCCCCAGGTAATCCTTGTCAGTTACAGGTATGGCGTTTCATACTTTATCAATGTATATATATATACTGGCCTTGACAGTCTTGGTGAATTGCACCAAATTATTTAAAAAGTGTGAGTAAATTATACATAAATAACGTTGTGTGCATTATCTATTGATGTGTAGTTTTACATGTGTTACATACAATAATCAATGCAGTGATATTTGTATGTAAAATGCATTGATTTAAATGTTATATTTAAGTAGGAAGAATACACAATGTAAACTCTACACTTTGTGTATGGAACACAATTTATGTCAAAACCACGTCTATTTTTAGAATTGTAAATTATTTATCTCTATGTACTTATCAAACATTTGACGAAAGAAATTTCCTACAGTTGAGGAATGTGTTTTAAAAATAAATGAATTATAACAGGTTAGAAATTGAATGAAAGAAAAATATTTTATTTATTTTCCGATATGTTCATGCAAATATGTTAACATGAAAGGCGTTTGGTTTGTTTGGCGTCGCATTAATAATATAACATTATTGTAAGCATATTGCGCGATATTACAGAATTAAAGGTATACCATTGTACAATTATTGATGTCATCCCCTAAATATGTTTGCAGTCGTGCATAATGACATTGTAAGGGGTGTTGATTTTACTGATGAGCTTCCTCGAACTTTCTACGATTTTTCCTATTATATTCTGGAACTGTTCTGAAATGCAATGTATGGATGGTTGTCGCTAAACGCTAATTGCACAATTTGTCAGCTAAATCATAGTGAGAAAAAATTACACTTTATACAACACCAACACGCTTAGTTATCTTCACAGTCCACGAAGGGCCCGGGTGGCTCAATGAGTTTGGTAGTTGGATTACCTAATACTCATACAAACCTATCACCAATACGGGGTGGGTTCGCACCCAGCTTTGTAAATTACAAAAAGGGTGCACTCGACTCGCTGTCGCAAGTGATAAAGTTTACCAGTTGCGGTGGTTCTCTCCGGGTACTCCGGCTTCTTCCACCAATAAAACTAATCGCCATGATATAATTGAAATATTGCTGAAAGTGGCATTAAACACCAAAAATCAATCAATCATCACAGTCCATGATAAACCTCTTGGACATGTTATCGTTACCCCATCGTGGATGCCGTTCTGGTCGTGATCGTGATAGTTGGATCTACTACTAGTACTACCTGTGGAATCAGCGCTTATCACCACTAAACTTGTGTGTTCGAATCCTGCTCATGGCGATGTGTACTCGATACAACATTATGTGATAAAGTTTACCAGTGACTAGCGACAGGTCGATGGGTTTCTCGGGGTACTCCGGTTTTCTCCACCAATAAAACTTCCCACCACGAAATACGAGTCGTTGTTCTTATACCTTCATGAAGTGTGCTTAGCGGAAAAATCAGCAAATTATAATTCTATAGTCTTTACTTTGGTTTGAAACGACTGGGGATTGAATTCATGATCTACCACATCCCAAAATGAACACGCTAACCAGATATATAACAGTATTTAAAGGTTTGAAGACAAACTTGAGGATACCAAAGGGGTAGTCAGAAGCCGTAAATCGAAGAAGTACAGACAATACAATGGCCAAAAAACACTACACATAATAAACGCTATATCACTTAATATGCGAGCGTTAGCGAGCTCTTTATGGTATAAAATGTGTACTTAGGATTTTTTGACAAACATGGCTGCACATACTGACGGATAAAAAATAATTCTGCGCATTGTAAACACGTTCCGTGTAACACACTCAACTAATGAAGATCTTCTTAACATAAAGCGCAAAGGTGATCCTAAGTCTCTTACCCTCTCTCGTACGTCCGATACTACTGAAACCCGGAATCCGTGTGTAATAAAAGTCATTTTGTTAGCTTGTTTTACTTATATTGATATTTTTTAATTTATTAAATCTCTTCTGACATACGGACAAGCATCTTTGTTTCTACGCGGCAGTTAACTTTTGAGATTTCGTAAGGAACGACAGTTCGATTGAATGAGACTAGATTCGGCCCTAAAAAAAGTACCCGATATATCTCGTCCCAAAAAATTGCGACACTTTTTGATGCACTGGATGAGCGTGAAATTGCCAGATAACTTTCAGATTCGCGAGCATTAATGGCCGTGCCTGTTTTATATTAAATGCTATATCATTGCTCTTCTTGTTCTTGAATATATATCCAGTTTAGATTTTGTTTTAATCTAATGTGACCACAGTTAGGATGCCCATGTTATATATCCACACCAATCTGAAGAATGATGATATCCCTGAAGACTTTGAAGAGAAATTGGTGAAGAAAGTAGCTGTAGTAATGGATGTTCCTACCGAAGTATGTTTGTGATTTTCACAACCTCGTTGGTTTGTTCTCAATGAATATAAGTATAATGTATTTTAATTGGCACCATTAATTACCTTGTGTGGACGTTTACCATTCCCAAAATGTGGATCATTCTCAATCCTTATTGCTTTCTTATTAGAAACACATTTGAGCGTACATTATTAACTTAAGTTTATACCAGAAGCACATCGTTCCCACTAACCACATGACACTTTAATTCCACACCTTCTACTGTCGCGAATCTGGAGGTCGCCATTTTGTATACAACAACGTCAGACGAAAGGTCACAGGTCGTACACTTACTATTAGCGGGATATTCAAATCTGGTTATTTTTGGAAATCCACAGTCCGTAAAAATCGTATAGCATGCTACACATGTTTTTCTGGTTTGTCACATGCCATGTGCTAATCCAATAGAAAAACATTATTTATATAGGAAAATAATAAAACATTATATGATAAAGTTTGTCAGTGACCTGCGACAGGTCGGTGGTTCTCTCCGGTTTCCTCCACCAACAAAGCTGACCCCCACGATATAACTGAAATATTGTTGAAAGTGGCGTTAAACACCATAACGGCATAAATCAAACCCAACCATTAATATCAACGGAATAACTAATATTGAAAATTAGTCAGTAAGACATCAAAAGACACTGACATTACACGATAAAAACACTAACGTAAATATAGAATGTCTTGACATACATTACGGCCGTTTTTTCTATATATATTGCTATGATATATTTTTCTAGGTTGTCTATGTAAAATTGACATGTGGAAGCAGAATGTATCATAATGGTAGTCGTGATCCAATGCTGTTTCTAGACATGGATACAGTGGGTAAATTTAACGAGATCAACAATCCAGGATATACAAAAGAATTCATGGAATTTCTTACTGAAAATTTAGATCTTAAAAAGAACAGGTACTTTTTAAAATAAGTTTTCAACTTTTGTTTATTAATACATGTTATAAAAATTAAGAGCAATATTTGGTTATATGCTGTAGAAAACACCATTTACATACGAATTTAATGCATTGAACATGAAAACAACTGCACATTTCTATTACTGTACATTTAGGGAATTTGTTTGTATTTTCCTATCAAATTGCAGCATTTCCTCCCATATCTAATTGGAGGATATCTTATTGTTGAGTTATATGATCAACACAACACAATCTGTACAAGTTATCTTTTTTGAATATTTGAATATGCTGTTTCATCATTGATATCCAATCATCATACAGCTTTCGCTTTTCTGAAAGTAGATAGGAGGCACAAATTTACACTTGTGAATAGTATAATGTCAATGTTTTTTTTACCTTGTAAATTAATTTCACCAAGAGGGGAGTATTGGACTCATAAAACTAGTTTATCCCCGCCACTTTTATTGAAGTGCCTGTACCAAGCCAGGAGAGTGAACAGTCATATGTTTGTGTGTTACGAGTATCGATGTGGCCTCTTTTTATGATTTTTCTATTGTATTTAAAAACTGCTCCAACAAATGTGGTATTTTTGTTTTTATTTTATACAACAGTTGGATTATCAAAAACGATATCATACAAGAAGTATATATTATTAAACATCTAACATGTATATAACAACACAAGAAATAAAATGAAAAGAAATAATACCACACTGTCAGAACAGTTCCAAAATTTAAGGATGGAATAAAGTCAAAGTATATACCGGTAACACATACAAAAACACACAAAAAGTAAGATGAACAATCTAATATCACTCTACTTTGTTTTAGCCATGTAGGAAATCAATAATTTCCAGGGGTTAGAGTTATGTTGGTTAAAGTCTCACTGCCTAAGATACGACCGTTTTTGATGAGCTGCATTCTCCAAAAAATGTACTATACATGTTTTATATTTAATAAAATAATATTTTAACTCATTTACGTGTTGATATATGTGACAAAGAATGGATTAGAGAACGATATTTGTTGACGAATTCCAGGATGCTGCATCAAAAAATGGCGACTGATTAATTGTTGGCAAATTTACGGAGTCTGCCGAATGCTCGTGTGGTGCCAACTATAAATAAATAGCGAATAAATATATATTTCCTTCGATGTATTCACCTAGGGAATAAAATTATAACTTCTATCAGCCACAATGTACAATTTATTTTCATCGTTAAAATGTAAACATTGCACTTACCAAATTGCGACATGTTTCTTTCATTGACAACAATCACAATACTCATGCGTAGGTTCAAGTTAAACAGAAGTCGTATGAATACGGGAATCTTCGTGGGAATTAATGTCTGAAGGAAATAATTCTCGCGACTTGATTTCCACGTTATTATATAGTAATGCGAGCTGAAAGACCAAATTTATTGCGCTTTTTAAAAGTTTTAAACAAGCTTATACATTTTTTTTTATATAGGCAATGGGACTTTAACGCCACTTTCAACAATATTTCAGTTATCTCATGCTAAAATGCAATACTGTAATGTCTTTATATTATCTCTTGAATAACATTTCCAAATACATTTTTTTTCTATTTTAATATTTTATTTCAGAATTGTTATCCACTACCACGAAGCTAACGGTTGTGATTATGGGTTTTGGAGGAGAGCACCTGACTACAAATACTCGCAATATTACTCAAAATAATCATACTGTGCAATACAAAACAATTTACATGGATACTATATTATACATGGTTACTAACCATGGCGACTTATGTCGTGGATGCAAGTCTTTTGTCCTGTTGTTCTGACTAATTATTGGTAATTTATGTTCCTTTGATGTAGCTGAGGAAAATTGTTATTATCAAAGAACTGATTTTGAAACTATCTGTGACTATAAAGACAAGCATATTATAATCTTATATCATAGATCGTCCTATCAGACTCGCTGCGAAACAAGTGATAATTATAGATTATTATATGGCATTTTTCATATTACATGTCCTATCAACCCGAGACCTCCATATTAGCCCAAGGGCCGAAGGCCCGAGGGGCTAATATGGGTCGAGGGTTGATAGGGCATGTAATATGAAAAATGCCATATCATAACCTATTTATCATATACAGATTGTGGACAAAAGTATTTGTACGATTCCAATATTCCTTATATATTTCATGTCCGATTTTGATAATTTATGTATCAATAAAACACAGTTTAATGTATTTTTACTCTACAATTTCAAAATAATTTTCTATGATAAAAACATTTTGAGAATATACACAAGTTAAATACAACTGAATTCATTCATTTTTTTTTTTTCGAAACAAAATGCAATGATAGTTTTTGCTGACAGATTATTTAAGTCAATGCGTCTTTCTTTATATTTGTGAGAGCTGATGGTGATGCAATGTCATATTATATCTACGTTTTATATGTATTTAGAGTCATAATCCTTATACAGTTACACTTTTAATACAACAACACAAGATGATTCAATCTTTGGTTCATAAAGGAGTGTCATCATTCGTTGCATAACGAGCATTTTCCAGGTTTTCTTCGTAATCCATTTTGACAGTAATAGACGACGGAAGTAAACAACGATACATTAATAACGAAAACTGATCGGATCGCAAAACGTGAATTTTGGAAGGAAAACATATTTTTTCCAAAATGAAAGACAAAATAATTGTGAAAAACTAAATAAAATGTACTCGATTTGATGCAAACTTTCCGGCCACCATTTTGAAAAATCCATATCTCACCCCCCGTGTAATACGGCACACATTATTACACCCCCCATGTAATACGGATCAGGTTATTACACCCCCTGGAGATGACTTGTTGCATTTCGAATTGATGACATATGCAAAATTAAACATATCTTGAGCAAGTATATGATAATGTTTGTTATCATATACTTGCTCAAGATATGTTTAATTTTGCATGTGATCAATTCGAAATGCAACAAGTCATATCTTCCAGGGGTGTAATAACCTGATCCGTATTACATGGGGGGTGTAATAATGTGTGCCGTATTACATGGAGGGTGAGATATGGATTTTTCAAAATGGCGGCCGGAAATTTTTCATCAAATCGAGTACATTTTTATTTAGTTTTTCACAATTATTTTGTCTTTCATTTTGGAAAAAATATGTTTTCTTTCCAAAATTCACGTTTTGCGGTCCGATCAGTTTTCGTTATTAATGTATCGTTGTTTACTTCCGTCGTCTGTTACTGTCAAAATGGATTACGAAGAAAACCTGGAAAATGCTCGTCATGCAACGAATGATGACACTCCTTTATGAACCAAAGATTGAATCATCTTGTGTTGTATTAAAAGTGTAACTGTATAAGGATTGTGACTCTAAATACATATAATAAAAACGTAGATATAATATGACATTGCATCACGATCAGCTCTCACAAATATGAAGAAAGACGCATTGACTTAAATAATCTTTCAGCAAAAACTATCATTGCATTCTGTTTTGAAAAAAAATTAATGAATTCAGTTGTATTTAACTTGTGTATTCTCAGAATGTTTTTATCATAGAAAATTATTTTGAAATTATAGAGTAAAAATACATTAAGTTATGTTTTATTGATACATGTAAAACAGATAAATTATCAAAATCGGACATGAAATATATAGAGAATATTGGAATCGTACGAATACTTTTGTCCACAGTCTGTACATGATAAATAGATTATGATATGGCATTTTTCATATTACATGCCATATCAACCCTCGGGCCTTCGGCCCTTGGGCTAATATGGATAGTCTCGGGTGGATATGACATGTAATATGAAAAATGCCATATAATAATCTATAATTACGACCTTCAAAACCACCGTTATATATTCTATTATCGGTCAGCGTGAGGTCAAAGACAATATGACGTTACCAGTAATACAAATACCGTCAGTTTTGACGGTCATGACATGCATTATCACATCTCTTCCTTTCTCACTAGCTGATATAATAACAATGTCTGAAATATTGATTATGTCGATATATGTCATTGGTATATGTCTACTACTGTGCCGCTCTAGGTTAGGTTTATGGCTCTTAACGGCACTTTCAACAATATTTCAGTTATATCGTGGCTGTCAGTTTTATTTGTGGAGGAAACCGGAGTACCCGGAGAATTCCACCGACCTCCCGCAAGTCACTGACAAACTTGAACACTTTGCAGTTTTGTGTATTAATGATGTATGAGTAATTATTATGTTATATGTCATGGTTATGGTGTATGATCCTACCGTATATATTTTACATTCATGTCTACTGTTCTCGCATTGCATTCATTATATACTAGTATAACAGACATATTTTGTAGTAAATGTTTGTAATTAATGGCACATTCTGATAATTTGTAGCAAAATAAAAAAAAATAGACAACCTTAAGTTTCGTTCTTATTCGACACTCGCTGTCAATTTATAGGTGAAGATCAAGGTATGAAGAAGACATATCTGTATCTGTGGTATACTTTATTATGAAGAAGACATATCTGTATCTGTGGTATTCTTTATTTCAAACTCAATGCGAACAAAATAATCACCAAACATAGAATACTTATTAAAGGGACATCATCTACATAGCGGAATATGAAATCAGTGGATCGGGCTAGCCTTTGATTTTTTAGGAGCCCCTGCATGAAATCTGCGTAATAAAATGTACCAATAAAAGTCTGCTAGAAGAGGAGCGGAGTTGGTACCCATAAGAATACAGACTGTCTCTAGAAAAACACACCCACAAAACAAACAAAAATGTTGTCAACGCGAGCATGTTGATGTCAGTTTCAGGGTACCTCTTGTTAGAAACAGAGTATTTTCTCAAATTAAATATTTGTCTATGTTTGCTATTCTCTTGTATGAAACAAAGGTGAACTTATTCCTTCAATCTGTATTTTAGTCTTGACTGTGGAATAATTTTGTAGATGGCATAGAAGTCAAATGTGTTAATGCTCTTGCATGAGGAGAAGGGCCTTAATTGTAGGTGCTCTTTGGATTTTTTTCAGAATCCACATCTGATTCACACCACCCCTTCCCGGGTTTGACCACTGATATAATAGATGTTAATAATTCAGAAAGCATTTGACAGACACTGCCATACACTTAGAATTATTTTGATGGAATAAGGGAGGACTACAAATGGAGATTGTACATTTTATTTGGTCGCTAATATGCATTTGCTTTATATTGTTATCGTAAAGTTATGCCTTTATTAAAATCAATATTTGATTCAGTCACTTTTTTCAAAAAGGTTTTAAGATATCGTGTCAATTGGTTAACTTTTGAGTCATCTTTAGGCTATCTGTCGATTCATGCTACATCTATAACCATGATACATAATGATAGTCTGTCTTTTATTATCACAACTTGATAGCAGCAATATGCCAACTGCTCCAGCGTATTGAGTTTATATTACAGAGCTTGTACGTTATGCTCGAGCTTACTAATACCTTTTTCGTCATGTGTAAAGAATACTTTTAATCAAGGTGTTGACATCTGCAAAACGTTTTGGGTTGATAAGATGCTGCCTACTCAAGCGTAACATATGAGTTGTGAAATATATACTCTCTAAAACAGGAGCGGTTGGTAGCGCTTGCCTATGTGTGGAATATTGCTAATGGCAAAATGGAAGTTGTCCCTTTTGTCATAGAGTCTAGTAGATAGATGACAATTGGTGTTAGCTTTAAGGTAAATGTCATGAAAAGAGGTATACGAAGCTTTTCTGTTGTGTCTTTTATCCTGAGTTTTTTTGGGGTATATTAATGGAATTCAAATTTTGGAATACTAATTGACAGAGCATCATAAATATAAAGGTAATAACAAAATTACCGAACTCCGAACAATCTTCCAAAGGGAAAGTCAAAACTCATAAGTATATAAACAGACAAAATCAGTCAACAATCGGAAAACTGTGAAAACAGTAATGACCCTGACTTGGTACAGGCATTTCCAAAGAAATGGTGGGTTGAATCAGATTTTACGGCGCCAAACTCCCGCTTTCATTACGGTTCAAAGATTCCGGCTGTCACTATAACAGTATTTATAACAATACTGGAACAAAATATACCTGATTAATTAAATAAATACCACATCATCATAACGGCTCCAAAATGTAATAGAAAAATTGTAGAAACAGAGACAAAATCGGTACCACTTACACACGTTCGCAATGTCCTGGCTTGGTGCACACACTTCAATAACGAGGTTAAACTAGTCTGCTGGGCCGAAGCCTCCCCTCCTAATGAGAACAAAAATAAAAACGTAGATATCAAATTTAGTGCTCACCACGGGTTTCTGGAAAAAACCTTCATCGGGAACATTCAAAGCCAAATTATATGAAGGGGCCCGG
>MJUT01012361.1:270042-280604 GCA_002080005.1 Gigantidas platifrons | reverse complement strand
AAAACAATATATTGAATACAATAATTAACTAAGGATTGCATGTATAATATGATATTTTGTAAGCAACATGACACATACAAGTTATTAGCGGAATTCAAATTTGTAAAAAAAAATCTTTTGGCTAGAATGTGGTGTTTTTGTTGTAAAATTAAAACTTTTGAGTTACCCTACTAAATTATTATTATTTTGTGTTTGATTTGTTTGGTGAAGCATGATATGGACAGACGTTCATAGTTACAAATTGATAAGAAATCGACAAATAAATTTGTACATCTTTTGATACCTTGACAATTTGTGTAGTTTGCTGTGGTTCAGCCCATTTCATTAATGAGCGAGAAATGAAATTGTAGAAAACGCTTGCTTGACCGCATCATTTTACTAAATGGTGAGGCTTAGACCAATTAAACAAGTTTAACCTCGCCACTTTTTATTGATGCTTCTGTACCAAGATAGGATAATGTATATGTGAATTAGGGGCATCGAATTTATTTTGCATATTTCGGCGATTTTCCAGTTGATTTTAACTGTTCCGTCAGTGTGGTATATTTCAGCTGTTCCGTCAGTATGGTATATTTCAGCTGTTCCGTCAGTGTGGTATGTTTCAGCTGTTCCGTCAGTGTGGTATATTTCAGCTGTTCCGTCAGTGTGGTATATTTCAGCTGTTCCGTCAGTGTGGTATATTTTAACTGTTCCGTCAGTGTGGTATATTTCAGCTGTTCCGTCAGTGTGGTATATTTTAACTGTTCCGTAAGTGTGGTATGCTCATTGTACTGGTCTGGTACATGTACATTAATAATAATAAAAAAAAAGGCTGGATTAAACTAGTTTTATGAGCCCAAACCTAAATGTTTGGAATACGCCGTGCACAATCAAAGCTACTACATTTATCTGTACAGTTCTCAACTCCAAATTAAAGGGAGATAATATTACTAATTATCACAAAGATTAATTTATCTCCCTTTTCACCTCTCCCATCCTGTTGACCCAAAAAAAAGTATTTTATTTTATAAATGTGCAATTATCTGGAATGTTGTGTTGTTTGTCTGTTTCGAGCAGCACATAACCTTGATATTTCAACGTGGGAAGGATTATCTCATATTCATTTAGTGATATGTTTATGATACATTAATATTGTATGGTGGTTAATTCGAGGTGAAATTAAAAATCAATGCAGGCAACCCACATTAATTGCATATCGCAAAATGAAAGATATAACACATTCACATTTACAATAGTCTATACATCTGAAAATAAATGCATTATTTTATGAAAATAACATCTAAATCAAATAAGTAGTATACAATGTACCAATTCTGTTAGGGTTATGGTGTTTAATAAAACGCCACTTTCAACAATAGATCAGTTATATCGTGGCGGTCCGTTTTATTGGTGGAAGAAACTGGAGAATCCAGATAAACCACCGGCATGTCGCAAGTCACTAATAAACATGATCACATAATGTTGTATCGAGTACACCACGCCATGAACGGGGTTCTAGCTCCCAACTTTAGTGGTGATAGGCAGTGATTACACAGGTAGTTGTAGATCAAAAATACGATCACGACCGCGGCGGCCCTAAAGAACTCCTAACTGGTTGTTTTAATTTAATTGTTCATATGGACATCTATACAATACCGGTGGTGTAGTAAATAATATGATCGCCTCGAGTGCGGCAGATCGTGGACTAGACCTCTGGTCGGGTAAAACAAAAAACTATAACATTTGAATTTGCTGTTTATCCACGGAATACGCAGTTTAAGGGGTAAGAGCAGAGACTCGGAATCAGGATCATGTATCCTTGTGGCGCGACATGTCTACTCGCGGACTGTTGTTTCAGAGAGATAGCATTATACAAATCCCGCTAAACGTGTTGGTCTAGTACAACGAGGATTTTATCATTTCGTTTTACTTAACTTGTTCTCGCCTGATATGGTGTTTTGGGTAGGGACGAACAATGTAATATATTCTAGCGGCTACAGTATTATAGTGCCTACTTTAACGAAATATGCAAAGGAGGATTTTAACCTGCAGTGAGAGTGTCAATATTGGAGCAGGAACTCATTACTTTCCGATTTTTAGAGGGTTTTCTGTGTAGTATTTTGTAGATCAGTTTGTTATTTTGTTCTTTTTCATTTAACCATTGCTCTGTCTATCCTTCTTCGATTTACGGCTTTAGGTTACCCCTTTCATATCTTCAAACTTTTTTTAAACCATCTTAAAAAGTTTACAATACATTTATTTTTTTATTTTCTAGTTTACTGTTGTTGAATACCATTGATACATCGTAAAATATGTGAACACATTGCTAGTTGGTTTAAGTTAGGTCAATATTTATCTTTCAATTATTACAATAATGTGCATTGAAATTGTATGTACTTTGACAATTTTTGTTTACATTGTAATATGCTAAGAATATACGTGTAGATTATACTAATAACGAATTACAATTCGCACAAAAATGCATATATGCCATGTCCACCACCATCATGCCAATGGTACATATTTGTGGGAGAAATAAATATATTATCTTCTGGCCCATTATTACTAGGCTGACCAATAGCCCAATCGAAGTACTGCATTTCTTCATTGTCATCAAACACCCATTTGTTATGACGTTTCCGGCCTTGAATGTATATTCGACCTGGAGTAACTAAAGGATCTAACAAACAAAGATAATAATAACATAAATATATTGAAATAATTATCATGTACTGATATTGAACCGTATCGGAGGTGTAATAGTTAGTGTGCTCTTCTCGAGTGCGACTCACCGTGGGTTC
Organism: Gigantidas platifrons; assembly: GCA_002080005.1. Taxonomy (NCBI): domain Eukaryota; kingdom Metazoa; phylum Mollusca; class Bivalvia; order Mytilida; family Modiolidae; genus Gigantidas; species Gigantidas platifrons. The sequence continues at coordinate 277,824 of MJUT01012361.1, read as the reverse complement.
GAGATCAGGCCGTGTCAAACTAAAGGCTATAACATTGGTATTTGTTGGTAATCCGATAATCACGCACCATTAGAGAGAAAGAGCAAAGAATGTCTTGGAATTATGATAATATGTGTGTCAGAGTGTGGCGACATGGGTATCCACGGACTGTTGTTTCAATTAGCCGGTAATATAAAGCTACAACTAAACGGTCGGACTAGTACAAAGCGGACCTCATCATTTCGTTGAAAATTATCTTGTTCTCGCCATAATATAACTGAAAAAGTGCTAGCAAATAACAATCACACACTCACTCGAGTGTGGTCGATCGTGGGTTCGAGCCTCGATCTGATCAAACAAAAGACTATGAAAGCGGTATGTGTTGCTGATCCGATACACACGCAGCATTAAGGAGAAATACCAAAGACGGGTTGGCTAGAAATAAGAATAATATCTCCGAGTGGGAAAATTGTCTACCAGAGGACTGAGCAAGCACTGTTAAAATCCAAGTAAGCGTGTCTAAAATGTAACCTGTTCTCCTCATTCTACAACTGAAAATTAGCCCGTTATCCAACAGTCAGTACTACAAAAGGAGTGAATGACTGAGTGAATGTTGCTTAACGTATAGCTATATCATTGCAACATTAAGTTACTATTTGATGTTATGATAATATTGTCTTGTTTTTTTTGTTTTTTGTTTGTTTGCGTTGTTCTAGACCAACACACTGAGCTGGCTCTTAATAATGCTAGCTCACCACTGAATCAATATTCCACAGGTAGATATGGCGCTCCTCTCAGAATCATTTTGATTTCGAGCCAATCAGTCATTGTTCTTGCTCCTATATGATACGGGATTAAGGGTGAAGCGATAAATGCTGATTTTATTGTCTTTCGTTTGACCTGAATGAAACATGAACCTACAAGTCTATCGCTAACGGTGTGGAGCGCTCCAACCATTATAGTACCGAGATGGTACCAAAATAACGGAAATAAACCGGTATAAACGCTAATTTCTGCGGTTTTGGATTAAGTAAAGACATTTATTTTTATCTGCTTTTTTTCTGCGGTTTGAAAATCTTGCCGCGGAAAAAGTATGCCCTGAAGACTTGTTGAACTATCTCTGTCAAAAGCAAAACTTATAAAAAGAAAAACATCCTTGTATCATTGTCCCAAACATTTCAAATCCTTTTTGTCTTTCTGTATTTATTACTGTACTAGTTAGCAACTAAAAGATATAAATCGAGGACGTGACCTTCAATTTGACATTCTGACTTATTTGGTGCACTATTTTTATATTTCTTTCAGAGTCATAATATCTTTCCGATACGACCAAGAAAATTGCGATTTTCATATCCAAGTTATTTATTACATTTTTACATTAGTTCTGTTTCGAGTACGTGTTATTATCATTACATGGTCAAGGGTCGTGGTCAATTGTGACCTTTGATCTTGTCTATGATCTATGTAATATGTTGTGATGCTGTGTGGTCAACATCCCAGTTCTCTACGACTTAAGGTTGATCACATAACTTTGTCACATAATTTTCGACACGTAAGGCCTTTAATTTTTCCAAACATAAACAGCAAACTTCCGGGGTAAATTTTCATGCATTTTATGCCCTTACGTTCTTATCTGCTGTACCTTTAACGCTTGCTGCGTAATTTTCGTTGTATGAGAAGATAACTCCGTCATCGAAACGTGCTCGGTGAATTTTGAATAACTTTTGACTGCCGGATACTTAATATTCATTTATAAAAAAAAATTCGATATGTTGAGAACTCTTGTGGTATACAGATGTCAAAAATAAAAATTGCAATAAGAAGAAATATAATCAGGTGTTCATATGGGAAGAACTATCTATATAATCAAAGGAAGTACAACATATTGTTCTCCCGGTTGAGGTAGGACCTTGCTAATAACCACGTTGGCCACGTTGCAATATTTGAAGACGAAAATTGTATATTAATGATAGAATTCGAATTTTTTTCTCTGCCGCAAATTTTAAACAATTCTACCAATATTAACAAAACTGACAATCACCTGTCACCCAGTGAAGATAACAAAAAACACGACATATGCTAAATGTATAATTAAGTTACAGGACCGATGAATTTTCGTGCTTTTTTTTTTTTTTAACAACATAATAATTTTATTTATTCTGAATTCTTGTTTGTTACAAATTTAATCAAGAGTCCAAGCTTCTCTTGATGTACCCTGTTACACTCCACTGATTATCCAGGGAATTAATCAGCTGATACAAATTTAAATACATTTTAAGAATAGAAATAATAATATCTAAGAACTATTTATTTTCTTTTTCATAGCATACAAAAAACTATTATTTATACTATGATTTTTTATCTCGTCAATTCTTTTATTTAATTCACATAAAATTTTTATAAACATTCACATTTTTTGTTTTCTGTTCAGATAAATAATATGATTTATATATTGAAAAACCAAGAATTGTAATGAAATAATTAACACCATAATAATTATTATCAGATATCTTATAACCAAATATAAAATGTTTTAACTTTAATGTAAATTCTAAATTATTACTTTTAAAAAGATTATATATTTTCTCCCAAAACGTTTTCAAAAAAGAACATGTAATAAAGTAATGAAGATAGTCTTCTTCATTTCCACAAAAGTTACATCGATTATTATTCACAATTTTCCATTGAAATAATAATTTTTTTGTAGGAACGATGTATTGTATTAACTTCCATCTAAATATTTTTAGTTTGTTTTCTTCCAAATATGAAAAAATAAATTTGTATAATGGTTTCATGAAAGGTTTTTCTTGAATATCTAATATTTTTACCCATTTGTCAACTCCTATAGAAGACTCTACTTTGTTAAAAAGCAGTGAATTATATAGTATTTTATTCGATAAATATGAAGTCTCAATATAGTTATTTTTCCATATAATCTTATTTCTTTTAATATTTACAGTACTTTTGACTGAATTTTCTGTTTTAATAATCTTTATCCAGTTTTTTGGAAACGATTTTTTCGTGCTTTCTCAAAAATAATTTCAATGGTACTCCTTAAAGAAAAACTACACAATTTATTTAATGTGGATTTTACTAGTGGAGCAGGAACTGCTTACCCTTCCGGAGCACCTGAGGTCACCCATGGTTATCGTTACTTGTACTTTTTCTTTTGGACATTGTGTTGTCTGTTCCTTTTCGATATACGGATTCTGATTACCACCTTTGGTATCTTCAAGGTCTTCTTGTACAATGTTAAAATTAGATATGTAGGAATTGAGCTTACCGAGATATTACTTAACACATGCTTGCTTTAATGCGCTATCGATCTTTATAAGCTCTGCACCGTCATCTTGACATTTTAAAGAAGCTGCGGTATACGAGTTAGGGTCACTGAAGTATTTGATACAGAGGCAGATCTCTAATATAAAATAATATCCTTTGTCTACACGACAGTTAGCATTGTTGCAATCTGAAAAAGACGCAAATGTAATACATAACATTTAACACAGAAACTTCACATTTGAAATGAAGCAAAGAACATGTGTTTCATATCCAGTAATACCACTTAGGGAAACAGGAACTGCTTATCATTCTGGAACACACGAGTCCACCCTGTTTTTCCCCCCGTTATGTTCGTATTGCACGATTTCTAATTTTCTGTGTAGTGTTTTGTATGTCCCTTTTCTACTGACCAGTGTATTGTCTGTCCTTCGATTTACGACTTCTGGTTACCCCTTTGGTATCTTCTTGGTAAACTTTTCTCACAATAATATTACATGTATATGCACCGTTCGTAACCCACAGCTGAATAGTGTTTTGTAGATCATTGTTTGTCCTTATATCCTATTTCCTTTTGGCCATTGTATTGTCTGTCCTTCTTCTATTTACGGTCTCTGATTTCTCCTTTGGTCCTTTGGTGTATATCTTCAAAACGTTTTGTGACATTTCGGTTCTCCTTATTAATGGATTTCAGTATTATTTATGTACATCTATTGGCCGTTAAGGTGAATGTCTGGAAATCAGATGTGCTACATTAAAATATATAATCGAGAATTGATATGGAAGTTCATACAAAGGAATTGGCTAACCCATCATACGGAAAAAAGAAGAAATAACAAGTTAATTTTATTTTGTTTTTATGTTAATTCTTCAAAATTTAACTATAAGTGTGAACGTACTTCACGTAATCTACATTTACCTTTGATAGGTTGGTAGTACATCCATTCCCCTGGCTGTAGTACATGTGCTCCAACTGTAGGTTGCTCAGCATTATTAAATGACAGCAACTTACAACTACCTGTCGATCTTTGAAACATGATTCCAAGACAGCTGCCATTTTGTAAACAATAGGACAAGCACCTAGGGAGTGTAGCGTGAGGAGTTGATGATATGATCGAAGAATTCAGGTCTGCATATTCATATTTTGTATTTCTGTATCCCATAATAGTAGAAATTGTTGAACTTCCATAATTAAAATGGAAAAACAGAGTTGCAATTACGACCAGAACGTTGTTCATTGTCGCTTTAATATGTTTAAAAGACGCATTGTGCAAGCTTTAGAACTCGTGACCAACGTCTCTTCGGTACAAACTACAAACGGAGTTCTACATAGATATGTAGTTATTTTCTATAAAACAAATATACATTTTATTCATGCCTAACCAATCGTTCTTTAGTGTAAACTATATTTTATTTGAAAGAAAGTCAAACACAAATACAAGACAGCAAATAGCAGGTGGGATTGGAAAATAATCGTTCTTTGTCTTGTTAATTACAACTATTGTATGCATGATATTGTACTATCTGATCGAATATGACATCCATTAGTGTATCATACATGTAAATCGAAAAATACAATTTGTACAGTGAGAACTATTTCTTGTAATTTTATCCCATTAAGGTATCGTTATATTTTCAGGTACTATCTATATTTCAAGTTAATTTTTCATTTTGCACCAACAAAGCTCGAAATGACTTTTTTCTGAATGTGTCATTTTTAAAAGTCTCATTGTACGATGATTGAATGATTGATTGTTGTTTAATGTTAATTCATGACGATGGTATGTGTACAAACAATACATAATGTAGTCTAATGTGGTCGTAGGGTGGGCCTATCAATGGAAATATTGGTTGTCTCTTGGAAATAGGCAGGTGACCGATAGTCTCTGAACTTTTGTCTTTAAACCGACCAACTTCATCGATACCAAACAATAAAGGTTTGAAACCACCAAAAGAGTAATCGGAAGATGTAATTCAAAGGACAGACAATATAATGACTAAAAATAGAAAAAGAAACATGGTTCGACAAAATACAACACGATAAAGTTAAAGATAGAGCAACACGAATCCTACTTAAAAACCCGATGTGAACTCGGGTGCTCTGACAAGGTACGCAATTCCTGCTCCACTATTACATTGATTGTGTGTACAGCTATATACATTTCCTTACAATGTCAGAAGATTTTGTCAAATTCCGTAAACAACGAAGAATCCTCATCGAGATAGATAGAACAACATTACTTTTTATTTATGTTATTAGTATTCATTCATGACTTATCACCGGATTGTTAAAAAGAGTGACCCGACCGTTGGTTATAGTACAACATCAATTGCTTACCTTTCCGGAGCACCTACATTCATCTCCGGTTTAGTTTTGCTCAGTATTTAGTAGTTTTGTTTTATTGGTCCTTGTTTGTGTGTTTGTCCTTTATCTTCTGCTGGTCATTGTATCTCTTGTCCTGCTATTTATGGCTTCTAATTACCTCTTTGTTATCGTATCCTCAAACTTTACTTACTAATATTGGTGTACAAAACAAGTTCAATAGTAGATGCTATACGTATCGTTTATCGGTATCACGATGGGAGCCACTAGTTGAACAGGAACCACTTACCCTTCGGAGCACTTCTGTTCACTTCCACTTCGTGTTTTCTGTTTAGTGGTTGGTTGACTATTGTTTGTCTTTTTTGGCCATTCTGTTGTCCATTTTTTCAATTGTTTGTCCTTTTTTGGCCATTCTGTTGTCTATTTCTTCAATTGTTTGTCCTTTTTTGGCCATTCTGTTGTCCTTTTTTACAGCTGCTGATTCCCTTTTGACATATTCAAACTTGTGCGATGATATATGCAACGCATAGAAAATGAAAGATATATCAAAATACGTATTGTTATATATCATCAATATTTTTGTTTCAATTGGACATTTAAGCAAATGCAATTTAAATGCCTAAATATTTTTTTTCTTTTTTGTATTTTCTGGACTAGGTTGATACAAATACATGTATATATAAAACCAGTGGCGGATCCGGAAAAAAATTTGGGGGTGGTCCCAAATGAACATTGATTGGGCTGAAAATGGTTAAAAACACCCACGAGCCCTGCGACCTTATGGAAAAGCACGGATATGGGACAATGGCACGAAGACATCACCAAGTCACCAATGCGATACACTATAAATAAAAAGACACCATATGTGGGACGTTCTTTGACATGGAAGACTATTATATATAAAACTGACTTTTATTTAAGACTCTGATATAAAACAAGGTTTTGCAATATAAAACAACAATATATATATAGCGTAGCATATGAAAGTTCAACTTAAAAAGTTTCAGTAAAATTGTCATTTATAATGTCATTTAAGATCATGCGTCGGGGGTGTTTCCTACCAAAAGCTTCCTATTATTGTCTTCATATTCAGTTCTAAACTATAGTGTAATGCATAAGGGCAAGTCCGTTTAGTCGTGATTGTCCCCCCGTTGTTCGTATGTAAGATTTCAAGAGAGATAACTGGGACTGTTCGATCGCTTGCATTCGCAGCTTGTAATACCCAGAGTGGCAATGATTTTCAAGATGATAAAAATATTAGGAAAGTATGTCTTGCAGGGTATTTTGAGAGCACCAGCTACTGTTTCTGGTTTTATGTTCATCAATTCGCAGGTTCTTTTTCCACAAACGAAGTTCTGACGGTATAGTAGACGGACTCTGCAAATCATCGATATAAAAGTCTATAAAATGTTTTATCTCCTCAAATGTTATACATTTTACATATGCCGATACCAACTTTAGCGCTTGGATTGCTGTTGATGTAAAGGGATGACAATCTTGCCGCCATACCACTTAATAAATCGTCAACATAAGAAATAGCGATGACACGTCTGTAATATATTTCGGGTGTTTCTGCAGGACAGTTTTCCCTTTGTGTTTGTCCACCGCATCGTCTAGGTATTGACTGAGTTATATCGACGGTCTTTGCAAGTTCTTCGGCCTCCATAAACCATTCACTAAATCTCTCACCGATATTTGCGCGTACGTCATTTAGTACTTCTTTTACAATTGAAACGGATTTGTAAGCTGCTACAATGTCTAATGTTCGTCCCTGAAGTTTTGTACTCAAGCCTCTGGTGTACGCCATACAATTTTTCACTACAACTAGTGAAATAAGAAATTGAAAGTTAGTTATGGCAGCATGTAATGTTGAGAATTCAGATGACATTTCTCTATTAAAATTTCGTGATGACATTATTTTGGTCAAAGATGCGTCAATAGCGGAATATAACGCCAAAAGAACCTCAAATGCATTCTGTCGTTCAACAAATCGAGTGCGGCACATTTCAATAAGTTTCTGTTTCTTGGTGTCGCAAAGTTTATCAATCCACGATTCAAGATAATAGTTTCTTTTGGGACTGAAATTGTAGAAATTGAAAAACTAATATAAGTATTATCACAATATTCTATATAATATTTTATCATTAGTCATGTTACTGCATCATTTCCTCTCGGTTTTGTATTTTAGTGTTTTCCAAACA
>MJUT01012361.1:240153-261974 GCA_002080005.1 Gigantidas platifrons | reverse complement strand
TGACAGATACTTGTGGCTTCTGCATGATATTTCTGTTCATGGTGGTACTTAACGCATGTACATATTTCTGGTATAAATGTATATTCATTTGGACAAGTTTCCACCAAACAATCTTGAAGCAAAAACAAGAAACATACATATGCATAGTTATGGTGTTTGACACAACTTTCAACAATATTTCAGTTATATAGTGGTGCTCACATTTATTGGTGGAGGAAATCGGAGTACACGGAGAAAACCACCGACATTCCGCAAGTGACTAATCAAACCTTATCACATACTGTTGTATCGAGTACACCTTACCTTAGCGGGGTTCGAACTCACAACTTTAGTGGTGATAGGCACTGAATGTACGGATAGCTGTAAATCCAACTACCATACGATCACGACCACGATGGTCCCATCAAAATGTAGAGGATATTACATCTCATTCTATATAATCGACATTTGTGACAATATAATAAACCAGCAAAGAAAAAAATATGTTAGTGTTTCCATCAGCCATATAGAGCACCGTCCAAAGTAATAGTGTCATCCATCGATAAACCCTCATCATATATGGCATCCCTTGATAAGTCTAAAACATATATGACAGCTGTCAGTAAGTCCAATTCATATATTAAGCCCATCGTATAGTTCCAAAGAAATATGTCGTCCCTCGGTAAGCCTCAGCTTATGATATTTGAGATGTATTGTTATGGTCCGACCTGATTTGACATTCATGCTTTCAAACCATAAATAAAACCTATCGGTAAGTCATATTCATTTAAATGTTACCCATCTTTTTAAGTCCTGACATGCATGGCACCCATCGTAAATATCCTAATCATATATAACACCAATTGGTAATTCTATATGGTATATGACATCCCATCCACGTTAGCTTCTAATCATATATTACACCAGTCACAATCAAATATGACACATGCCTTTAATTCCCAATCTATTTTGCACAAATCTAAAAATTCCCATAAAATATGCCACCCTTAGTGAAGGCGCAGGTATATGGGGCTGTAATTACGCCTCGGTCGTATATGGTTCTCCATTTAGTGACACTCAAATAAATGTTAACGAGCGATCGCGATGTGGAGAATTTTATGGTAGCCACCATTACTTTGTTATCCAATACCGAGTATCTGCATCACCAATGACCACGGATATGTTCAGTTTGTCATAAACACAATCTGGTCCTTTCCTCATTCATGACTTATCACCGGGTTTGTAACAAGAGTAACACGACAGGTGTCACTATTGGAGCAGGAACTGCGTACCCTTCCGGAAAACCTTAGTTCACAACCAGTTTTAGTTGGATTCGTGTTGCTCGATTCTTAGTTTTCTGTGTAATGTTTTGTAGATTATTTTTTGTACCTTTTCTTCTGACCGTTGTATTGTCTATCCGTCTTTGGTATACGGCTTGTGAATACTCTTTTGGTAGCTTCAAACTTATCACCCTCGTGGCAAACGTAGTTCTCTGTATTTCATTCAAGAAGTTTATTATTTGTTTCTACCGGTATTCCCACATTGTTTTGATTAAGAATTAAAAAAAAACAGTAGATCTAAATACCTTTCACTGTTTGATAGTAAACCCAGTTACCGATCTGCACGCTGAACGATGTACCCTGAAACATCTCTGAGGAATCTAAAGACACTATTTGACAGTTGCCTGAAATACTATTATATCGAATTCCGAAACAGTTATCAAATGAAAGACACCTCAGGAGACACTTGGACAAAACATCAGCGGAATATTCTGCCAATAGCCAAGGCTGAACATCCACTAGGTCGTAACCTTCATTCCTGTAACCAGTGATAGTGTTAGCTGCTACATTGCTGAAACAACTTGCAAATAATATGTACCAGTACATTGACATGGCTATGACATGACATATGACTACAAAATGTCATCTATAATTTCAGTCTGAAGCACCCTTTCCGAGAACAAACAAGATCAAGATCAATACAACTATTTATTTCCAATTTGACAATATGCATCCCATTAACGTTGATTTGTATAACCATTTGGATACATATCGTTAATATGACCATTCAAATTTATGCTTAAACACATATTTATCTTTCATTGTGGTTCTTTAGCCGAACTTTCACGACAAAAGCTGGGTAAATTGGACTCCATTAGTTGAGATGATGATGTGTACAAGTTTAAATTATATATCAACCTTAGCCTACACTGTGACCGTTACACCAAGGAAACCGCTTTTATAAATTATTGAACCGTATCTGTGGTCTAATGGTTAGTGTGTTCGCCTAGAATGTGGTAGATTGTGGGTTCGAGCCCCGTCTGGTCAAACCAAAGACTTTAACATTGGTATTTTCTGTTTCCCCGCTAAGCATGCAGCTCTAAAGAGAAAGAGGAAAGACTGGTTGGTTTGGAATCAAGCAGGTTATCATACTATACATACTAAAAATAAATAGACATATAGCGTTTTGTTTTTCATATCAACAAGATTATATTGATTGATTGATCATTGTTTAACGCAGTATTTTAGCTATATTAAGGGTGAGAACAAGTTATATAAAATCTACATAGAAATGAGGGAGGGGATGTAGGATCAACCGGGTCCATGACGTTTGACTGCCACTGACAAAGTAAGGAGAGTTGAGCAGCGACGAAACATCTAGTCTTTTTTGTAGCAGCTACAGTGCGCCTAATCTTTTTGATTCGCTACCAGAGAACGCACTGAGCAGCTATGTGTATTTGAGCACCAGAAACTTTCACCACGTTCCAGTTTCCTTTTGTGAATTTACATGTTAAACATACTAATTATGATAATAACAATTTCCTTTATTTAAATAGGATAATACATATTAATACAAAAACTAGTTCACAATGTGGTCCTGTAATATTTACAATGTTTTACAAACAATGAAATATATGGTTATTTAATTAAGAACATCCACGTATTTTGGGGCCGTCGTGGTCGTGTTCGTATGGTAGTTGGTTTCCTCCACTGCCACGATATAACTGAAATATTGTTGAAAGTGGCGTTAAGCACCACATGCCAACCATCTATTTATTTGAAATAAAAACAAAAACAAAAACAAATAGCATGTCAGATATATATACCATAGTACATTACAATTACAACCTTCTTAAGAGGTGGACATCAATAAATGTCAGTCTGAGGAGAGGTATACCCCTCTAGGATTTCAGCCCGAGGAAAACAATGCACTTGCGGATTTGACAGTTATTGATGCCCATCTCCTTAAATGGCCGTAATCGTTTTAGTATACCAATAATTGTCTACGGTCATGTGACTTTAAATGAACCAATACAAACATTCATAAGTGAGGTATAATAATTATACAATAACACAGTATTATTGTTATTATTACTCTGAATGTCTTTGGTGATTTTAAAAAATGAAATTTGTCTAAAATGTATTGATAGTATAAAGATTGGCAAATAGTATTCATTTAAATTCAAGAAATGTTTAATTTCAACAATAACAAGTTATCGTTTCTAAAGGCATCTGGATCGTCGTTTCCAAACCTGGAACTGGCTATTGCTTTGACAGACGACAGCATCGACGTTACAGAAAAACGTATAATACATTGTAAATTGTACACTGTTAAAAGCGCGCAGGTGATCTCGTTTAGACCCCACCTATTTAAATGACGTAACATTGTTCTAGGCTCCGCCCATCAGCATAGTAATGACTCCAACAATAGTACTATGCGCGTGCATAATACAACGACGCTATTTATTCTTTGTAAAATTATGTTTCGATAATATCATTTCAATTATAATGAAAGTTTCTTACATGAAGAGTAATAATAACAGATAGTTTACACCATAGTCCAATAGGTAGGTTTTGTTTTGTATTATCTCACTGTAGGACGGACAAATGAGTATATTTCCATAGCATTGAAATTCTAAACAACTTTTTTATATTATGTTCTAAATTACGCTATCAAAAGCATATTACTTAAACAATGACTGGTTATTCTTGAATTTACCTCATTAAGAAATTTAAACACCTTTAAATACTCTAGTGTAATATTGTCCAATACTTTTAATATAAATTTTCTAAGGACAAATACAAATCAGATAATGTCAGCTCATAGTACAATCACCTATCAAATCTTATTGTATGTTTATATAAATCGTTTTAGCATTATACCTATAAACTAAAATCTCTTACCTATATTTCACATTCAAATAGATCGTTTTAGCATACTAGTAATACCTTTCTCTTGTCTCTATTTTACAACCAATTTAGCTTCTAAGCTGGTACAATAAAAATATTTACATTATTTGTCAGTGTTAAGTTAATCTGTTTACTATACTCTTATGTTAATGGACCAAGTTCTCTTAATGTTACCTTTCCCCATTTGTTATTTGACAACCAATATTTATCTAAATTAGACAACAATTGAGCTATTATTTCAAGAAGTGGTCTTTCATTGTTAGTTGTTAACATAGTTTATTGAAGTTCTTGTAATAAGCCAGGAAAGAGAGCGTTATACAATTTTATGTTAGAGACATTGATTTGACCTCTTTCTGATATTGTTCTAGTGGATTTGAAGTTCTTGTAATAAGCCAGGAAAGAGGGCGTTATACAATTTTATGTTAGAGACATTGATTTGACCTCTTTCTGATATTGTTCTAGTGGATTTTGGAACTGTTCCGAAAATATGGTGTTTTGTTTGTTTTTAATTTGTTCCCAGTAAAGGTTTTTAGTGGGGTTCGTGTTACCCGATCTTTAGTTGGCCATTGTGTTGTCTGTCCTTCTTTGATTTATGGATTCTGATTACCACTTTGGTATCTTCATACTCTTCTTATAATATAAAATAATGTATTAAGTAAGATCAACACAATGGCTTCTTTATATGTAATAAATGTATGTATTAACATGTCAGGCGTAGTTCTTCACACATTAGTATTGTAAGTTAAAATTGCATTGGCCAACATTAGGTGATGATATCTAAGATGAAATATGGGATTATTGATTTCTGAATCATAAAATCATATAATTATTATTCGTATCCCTCGGGGCTATCCAGTTGTTTTTTTTTTGTCTCTGGTTTCCTTGCCCCTCCCAAAACTTCAATTTTTCTTTAGCTTTCCATTATATTTTTATTTTGAGCGTTGAATTACACGTACATGTTGATTCGAAGGGTTACTCAATAAACACGTTGTGCGTATTAAATATTATATCTACGTTTTTATTTAAGAAATAAATCATGGCAGCCAGAATGTGTTGGGAGTTTTAACATGGGTTGGCAGATATTAGTATTTTATCCCGAGCCAGTAGCAAGCGAGGGATAACATTTATTAATAACGCCAACCCATGTTAAAACTCAAAACACATTGTGGCTTCCATGATTTATTTCGATTCTGATATGTCTAAGAGTACAAATACGAAAGTATACTTTGATTGGAAGACGGTAATTTATATTTACGTTTGCGGAAAATGTCGCACACAATTTATGCTACCAATTGAAAAGTCAGCCACATGCACCGGCGCATGTGCTAATGGGATTATACCAATAGATAAATCGCTCGTTTGTCTACAAAGCAAAAGAAGGAGATCATGTTAGAATATCATATTTATTTCCTATATCGATTTAATGAGAGTGTTAGATCTGACATTATTTGTGAAAAAAAAGGCAAATTTGATTTCAATTGAGACTTACTTTTGAAATAAACATATTAAGTATTATCTATTATTAAATTTACGAACTGCATTTTAATTCTTTTTCAAGCCTAATTGGGTTCTACCGTTAGGGAAAAGGTATTTCATGATCACACAGATAACGAAATATAATTATAGAAATATAAATTCCTGAGAGATTCACTTAGCGTTACATGACAATCATCCAAAAACAATAGTATCAGAAAATATGATATGAGTGAAATATTTCTACAAATAATTTATTTTAAAGAACAAAAGAAGAACTTTAAGCAAACAGAATCAGTAATGCAACACGTACGTGCTACGCTCCTTCAATTTATTAATTAATAGCACATAATGTATTTAAAATTTTGATGATTACATGAAATGAAAACGATATAATTAGATCAGTATCATAATGTAACGGACGTTAAGGTTATGCATATTTCATTAGGAATTCAAAGGTTTTGGGATTTTTGAACTTTCCAAAATAGTAATTTATAGGCATGCACTTTTGCACACGGAATCCAGCAGTAACTATGTAGTAAAATGATAAGGCAACTTAACGTAACGAATTTTATTTCTCATTATATGTTTATTAGCAGGCTTTACGCCTTATTCCAATGTTAACAAGGATATAGCACTCTTAAGCTGTACACATTCACATTTAAAGGATATCTTTTTCATTCTATATTCCTATTAAGATATGTAAAACCCATCTTTATTAATGAAATTATATATATGTATGTATATATATGTTTTTTTCCTGCCAATTCTAAATGAATTACTAGTAATTAATTTGTGATTGTGCATGTCTATTTGAAAAGCTCTTGGGAACTTCGGTTTTACTGTTTTTTTATGTACAATAAATAAAACTTTTGGAATTTGAACTTTTGAGGTTAAATACTAATTCTATCAACGTTGGGCAATTCAAATAGAGTGAAACAAAATGAGCAAGAAAATACATACAAAGAGAGACAACTCAAGATTACAAATGCAAAGCACACACTGCGATTTTAAGCATAGTGCTTTGTTAATATATAGATTCAATGTCAAGGTGAACATAAATAGTAAGTAAATAGGTTGATAGGCATATGACACAATTACATAAAAAGCTAATATGATATTTAGATTAAAATGTCAATATGATTAAACATTTCTAAGTTTAACTTAAAATAAAACTAAGCACTTTTGTGAAGTATAGAAATTCTTGAATGTTGAATGAAGCCACGGATAACCCACGAAAGCCATTTAACCTATTTCCAATAAGGTTTTTTGTAATCGTGTAAGGGGCTCATGTTTTATATTATGTTATCAGTAAAAAGAAAAACTACAATAACATAACACAAATTCTGTTTTATTAAATGACATAACCATCGTGTTATGTAGATGATATGATTTTTTTTAGTATACTACGGTCGAACTCATACGATGCTAAATGATTACTATGCACTATTCACAAATAATTAGCTATGTATTCTTGATTCCTCTGCATTTAACGGACCGTATATTTAAATCTTATAAATACCACTATCAACTTGCTGTTTTCTTCAACGCCACGTTCAATAATACTTTAGTTATATCGTGGCGATCAGTTGTATTGGTGGTGAAAACCGGAGTACCCGGGGAACACCACTGACCTGCCGCAAGTCACAGGCAAACTTCATCACATAATGTTGTTTCGAGGACACCTCGTCATGAGCGGGATTCGAACTCACAATGTTAGTGGCGATAGGGACTGATTTCATAGTTAATGTAAATCATATTACCATGCGACAGCCCCTTTTCTATAATGAAATTATGCATAATTTCTCTGATGAAAATTCATCTTACGATAGGCTCATCACTGTAGATACAAGTCAAAATTATTTCTATAATACCATGTTTTTTTCTTTGTTTTTCACAGCAGTAATTATTTGTTGGTTCACTCCTCGTTTATCTAATTTAACGGATCAAAAACATGGATAAAGAAATCATGGATACCTTGTCGAGTATAAAGCCTGCTCCACTGCCTATGTATAATAAAACTTTATTACCTTCTTTTTTGCCGCTTCGGAACGGAGGGATGGTGCAAAGAATTGAGGATATCAGCAACTTCGAACCACGGGAAAGCGATATTTTGATTTGTGGTTTTCCTAAATCAGGTATGGTATTCAACATTTGTTGAAGGTATTCCCTTCTGCTACAAGAACAATTTGTATATATTTAATATGCACATATAATGTTTGTCAGTGGGTCCGTCATCAAACTCATAAGTGTGCCTGTTGGTCCACTACACACACAAGGAACTTTTTCAGATATGGTCTCTCATATTACTTCGCATTCTCTCCTCCACATTCTTAATTGTTTACTGTGGGTATGACTAGTTCTAATAATAAAACCCTAAATGCTCGCTTACTCGCAAGGGTTTTCACAGGGTGGCATTACATGTAATGGAGCAGCCGCAGAGATTTTTTGCGCTCGCTTACAGAGTTTCTGACGCCTGCATTTATCAATAATAAACATAACCTTTCCTTTTGGTCACTATTATAACAAGTTTTTATTACCTACCAGTATTTTAGAATGTAATTCCTACAAAATAAAAATTCGTTTACCAACTACATTTTGAATTTCGTCGTTTGAGGTCATTTTCCGGTCAAAGCCTCACTTTGGTATTTTTTGGATGCCATATTTGGCAATTGAGGCGTGAATGTTTACATCAGCTGTAGTAAATATACTAAATATCGTAGTAGAAATACCATATTTAGAAAAGCTCCGCCTTCCGTAGTTTCCTCCGGTTATGGCGAACGATAGATAAATTTGTTGTTATTTTTGAAAAGCATACATTTTTCAGCTAAACCGATTTAACAAGGACTGGGATCATCAGTAATAGTTATAATGAAATGTTTGAAGCGTAAATAGTGAATTTTTATGTTCAACTGCAATATATTTTGCTCCTTTGTGACCCATTTGTAGCTCCGCCGAGACACAAGTTTGTCACAGGAGCTACAGTATTGCAGCTAGGTATGACGAGCACCATTCGTCACCACACAAGAAGCTGTCTATACTAAACTCAGGGTATGAGTTGTACATTGATGATTACTCTAGATCTACTGGCTTTGTACGGACACTTCAATAAAACACCGAGGTATATAAATGGGACCGGGAGCTTCTTCGGCTTGAAGAGGCGTCCGTCGGTTGTGCGGGATGTATAAATTCACAACCAACCCGTTCTGCGGATGAGACGTAAATAAAACCGAGGTCCCGTGTTGAGAGATTGCCACCCTCTTTGCACGTTAAAGAACCCAGTGTAACAGCTCACGATGAGCATTATGTTCATGATGAGTGGTCCATAGGAGACCTGTTGCACTGGTTAAATTATCCGTCCCTACCCATCACCTTTCCTTGTTTCGAGTCCCGTGGCGTTTAAATTTGTTTTGCCCATTGGCCTATCCGTCCCCCGTTTTCAACCTACATATTGATTTATTGTAAACATGTTCTCGTCCTGAATCTAGCTGAAAAATGGCTCGCTGGGCGTTAAACATCAATCAATCAATAAATCATACTTGAAGTTAAATTAGTGTAGTGATCCCAAAACTTCCCACTTGTGCAAATGATGCGGTCATACTATTGTTTTCCACATGTGAGTAAAATGCCGACCCTCGAATATAATTGTGTGAGCAGTGTTGCTGTAAAGACCACAGAGTGCTAATATTGAACTTAAAGCATCCTATTGTTATTCCACGTGATGTAGAAGTTGTCATAGGTATAATATTAATTTTTATAAGAGAACCGATATCCATGGATGACATAATATTGAAACAATGGTACAACCCATTTCCCAAGTCGTAGACCTTTAACCTTCACATTTTTATGTTCTCAATTCGACTTAGATGTGGAATTGTTTACTTAAAGGCCAATGACAAGTAATTTTACACTGTCACGGTCGCATAAATCTTCAGATGTTCCCCCTGTTGCCTCTTTGTTGTTGTATACATTTGGTATGTTATGACATTTGGAACACTACTACTGACTGCATTTGCAAAATAATTTCAACCGAGTTTAAAAGTCAAACCTGGACTATAATCTGAGATTTTATATTTCTAAAAAGATACATGCAAAAATCCAGTCAACTTAACACTAAGACACTCAGACTATCTATACATGATAAAAACATACATTCAAACAAATAAACGTTAGAGAAAACCGAAAGGGGAATCACGAATGGACAATCTAGAGAAACTGGCAACATTGGGGACGAAGGCAAAAAAAAACCCCCAAAAAATACAACACAGAAAACTATAACGATGAGAAAGACGGACCCCACCTGTGATAAATCCAGGCGCCCGCGAAGGACTATCAGCTCCTGCATCTTATAAGATACCTGGTTGTATCCAATGTTATAATAGTCGATCTGAAAAAAGTTTTGTGTGTAACGGAACGTGTTTTATATATGTATCATGTTCCTAATAATGCGTTTGTTCTACTCTATAGTTTGTTATTTGACTTTGACGTTGTTGAATGATATAATAATTGTTTTTCATGTTTTACCATCGTACTCTATTGATAACAATTTTGTAGAATCATAGATAATTTTGTGACATTATTTCGTTTCAAAAAAATATATGAATGTAGGTTTTTGTTAATCCAGGAAACCATTGGATCCACGAAATTGTAGAATTGTTATTGAACCAAAAGGCTGAACTAACAGAAACAACATTGCCAGGTCTTATGCTAGAGTTTTGTAACCTCAGCCTGCTACAGGATTTTACATGTAAAACAACACGTGTGCTCCATACACATTTACCGTATCGTTTCTTGTCATCCAGTAAGCTGATTGGACAATGCAAAACAATTGTTATTGTCCGGAATCCTAAGGATACTTGTGTTTCCTATCACAACCATAGTAAAAAGGATATTTTCATTAACTATGATATATCTTGGAATGAATTCTTTGAAAAATGGATGACTGAGGAAAGTAAGTATCATTTTCAAAATTTTAGAAAAATGTGTCTTGAGGAAACTATATATAATATTGAACGTGTGGAATACAGGTTACAGAACATTGGAGTGGTAATCACAAAAGGACAATCCGGAGAAAATGGCAACATAGGGTACATAATACGAGGAAGAAAACACACACACACCAGACTTGGGGTCATTTACTTTCAAATGTATTAGTAATCGATTACATTACAATTACTTTGCAATTTTCATGATTACATTACATTACGATTACATCAATTTTCAAATGTAATCGATTAACTTACAATCACTTTGTAAATGTAATCGATTACATTACTGATTACATTTAATGTCATGACAACCAATATATTAGTGTTTTATGTTATTTTGTCTCATGTGCAATATCTCTTATTTCTTTTAATATATTTCGTAATCTGAACTATGAATTACAATTCAGTTTTAATGTGATCATTACATGCAATAACAAACAGTACATTGTAAAGTATTAACAGCAATTCTCATTTTCCTATTTTTCATAAAATATGTCTTCTCTTATTACTATATATGACCAATATTGATTCCATCTTATACTATTAGTAAATATTATAACATACATTTGCATATTTTAATAATATATATCAAATCATTTCAAACATCCTGTGAAAGTCTATTGGGGATAATAAACTAGCAGTTAATTACCTTATAAAATTTGTAATTAAGGAATTATTTATGACACAAAATTATGTAACAATCACCATTACTAAATTTCACACCATTTGAATGTTTGTCCTTGATATATAATTCAGAAGATAAAAAAAAAATAAAAAATCATTCTGATTCTAAAAAACTTGCTTATAAATGTACATAATTTCTCAGTCTAAATCTGAAAACTAAATCCTTAATTTATGTAAATAGGTTTAATAAAATATCCATTACAAGTTGCATAGTAACCCACAAGTAATGACAAAAGTATCATATAATCCAATATTAAAAGGAAAATTAGCACCAAAATGAAAAGCTGAAATATCACATATATCTGAATATCAGATACAAACCCCACTAGAATATTTAAAAAAAAAAATACAAACTTTTACAAATATTACAACTTGCTATGATACATGTATGTAGGAGCTTGATAAATAAAGGCTTCTGAAAATTATAATTTACATTTTGCTTTTTATATAATATCTTTCTTGAAATTTAAATCTCTTTTTAAACTTGTATAAGAAATCTTCATGAGATACCTATGTTTTGGTTTATATAAAATATTTCTTTATCTTATGGGAATCATGAGGACGTGGTGATAGTCTTTCATAGAAGCAATTTCATATATGAAATCTTGAAAGTTGTGTCAGATACTTTAAAATTTTAGAGCTTGTTGTATTTTACACAAGCAGATAAACTGTTTTCACTGAATTTTTGAAACCCTAAAGAAATGGAAATTGAGATATTATTTGTTTGGATATCAAGTCTTTGAAGTCATAATTTATACTTAATATTGTTTGTAGCTGTGATAGTTTTGATTGCAATTAAGCATATAATAATAGTTACATTATTTGTTTAATAAATTTCATGAAGAAAATTCATTAACATAAATCATACATTAAATATCTAAGGAAATATATTTTTCAGTTAAGACAAAATAAGTCAAAATGATGAAAAGTAATCTAAATATAATCAGAAAGTAATCATGATTTAGGGTCAAAATGAATGTAATCAATTACATTACGATTACATGTGATCTTAAAATTGTCCGATTACATGAAAAATGTAATCGATTACAACCGATTACAATTACAAATTACGACTACCCCATGTCCGAAACACACGCAACACAACATCATTTTTATGCGGATATCGTAACGGACATCATAAGTCGGAACTCGGAACGTTTAGACACATAGCAAGACAACACCAAAAAACACAAAAAAACACTAAAAAGATGAGAAGCACGGACCCCCGCAAAAAAAAAAAAAAAAATAATATATTTCATAGTAAATTGAGCAATATTGTATATACACCCTTTGTCACTTAAACATTATCATGACATTACATATGTAACCTTTACTCACACAGTAAAGGTTACATATGTAATGTTATGATAATGTGGGCTTTATGACCGGATATAATGGTTAGTTTTATGGTGATTAACGCCACTTTCAACACTCTTTCAGTTATATCGTGGTGGTTAGTTTTATTGGTGGAAGAAACTGGAGTACACGGAGAATACCACAGATCTGTCACAAGTCAGTGACAAACTTTATCACGTAATGTTGTGTCGAGTACACCTCGTCATTAGCGGGATTCGAACTGAGAACTTTAGTGGTGATAGGTACTAATTGCATAGGTACTTGTAAATCCAACTATCATACGATCACGACCACGACAGGAATAATACCTGGTATCTATTGTAGTAAACTCTGGACTAAAAAAAGTTATCTGTCTAATGTTTTGATAATGTACGTTTTAAGACTGAATATAATGTAATCATGAAAGCTACATGTAGCACCAAGAAAGGCAGATGATAGAAATTATATACTATATGTGTAAGTTATTCAGAATCTGAGTGAAAGTCGAGCATACACATCAATAAACTCATAAAATCTTCTTTAATTCGTATAATTCCATTTAAGAGTAACAATAACTTCCTTTTGATTTCTGTAATAAGCTTAGTACCTATTAAGTCTGGCAAGACGATTTTGGCTATCCTGTTTAGACCCTGTGATTTTATTGCCCCCAAAACTTTAAATTATTTGGCTTCCCAATCTTTAGATTTTGAGCGTACGTGATGAGAGCTATTCAAGAAACGCGTCATGCGCACTAAATTTTATATCTACGTTTGTTGATAGTTCCTTATGGTTCCTGGTATGACTACGTACAAGAGTTCGAAAGGGCTAAGGATGCAGGAAAACAGAATATTCTTATCACTCATTATGAAGATATTAAGCAGGTAGGCATGCCAGAAAAGGTTAGAAGATACCAAAGGGTAACCAGAAGTCGTAAATCAAAGAAGGACAGACAATACACTGGAAAAAATAAAAAAAAGACAAGAAATGATCAACAAAACATTACATTATTACATAGAAAACAAGTAATCTATTTATTCTGTGCTTTATCTTTTCTCTTCAAAACCATTAAAATTCCTCCGGTGATATCCATTTGAAACATAATTTCAGGTTTTGATGCCTTGCAAGCTATATTCATACTACCAGAAATCAGACTATAAAATTCCAAGTTTTGATGCCTTTTGCATGATTGTCATAATCGTACTACCAGAAATCAGACTATGCTGCTTTTGTCGAAACATCTTCCATCATCATCTGTAATGCTGCAAATGTAAAGTTTTTTCTTAAGCATGTACTATATATTACAGATAATGTCTTAATTACGTTTTCTGCAGACATGTACGTGTATTTCAATTTAAGGCCATATAGGTTAAATACGATCTCCTACTAATTTCCAAAAATATTTATTTATTCATCTTAATGCAAAATAAAAACACAATATATTAATTTCGAGAAAGAATGTTGAGATAATTTGAAGATGTCAAACGAGCATTCGGGGAATATAGTGTTTAACGCCACTTTCAACAATAATTCAGTTATATTGTGGCGGTCAGTTTTATTGTTGGAGGGAACCAGACTACAAGGAGAAAACCACTGACATGTCACAAGTCACTGACAAACTTTATCACATAATGTTGCATAGAGTACACCTATCCTGGGTGGGATTCGAACTCACAACGATAGTGGTAATAGGAACTAATTGCATATGTAGCTATACATCCAACTACCATTCGATCACGACAGCCCCTACACGTGTATTCCTGTGATAAGTTAAATGATTAAAAAAAACAACGCCCTAATCGCCGTTCTTCATCTTGTATTCACGGTTATTTCTTCAAAAATTAACAAACCTAGTACATGATAATAAGTGCGAAACGGTTCCAGTACTAGGAATTGTTCATTATTTCAACAAAACTTGTGGAGAAAAATGTAAATTACATGTATGTACAGGAGCTATAATAGTTTATTCAATCTGTTTTAGAAACCTGGCTGTACTATCCAATCAATTGCTGAATTTCTTCGTATCGCCCACAATGATCAGCTAATAGATGACATCATAAGAGTAACCTCATTTGATAATATGACATCAAACAAGAAAGAATTATCAAAGCTCTTTGATCCTGAGGGTAAAGGGTTGATTTTTAGAAAAGGTGAGATGGTTACATAATGTACAATTCTTAATTACGCATACGCATTTTCTTAAATGCATTGTTATACTTAAAACATGCTTGAATATACCAAGGGTGTAGTCCTTACGTACTATAGTGTAGCCACTGGGTTCTGGTGACTGTCCCCACAGTTCAACTAATAGAGCTGCCAAGCATGTCAACAAGTGGCGATGGGATTAATCAAGTTTCAATACGGAAAGTCTGAATGTGGGCCATAATTGAAGGAGTGTGTGGAGATTGCCAGGTTGAATTTGAAATTTGGTGTTTAACGCCACTTTCAGCAATATTTCTGCTATGTCATGGCGACCAGTTTTAGTGGTGGAGGAAGCCGGAGTACCCGGAATGAACCATCGACCTGGGCAAGCAAATGGTAAACTTTATCACTTGCGGCTGCGAGTCGAGTGCACCCTTTTTGTAATTTACATTTTGTAATCTAACGACCTAACTCATTGAGCCACCCGGGCCTGATTGTGGCTTTGCCAGGTTGATTGCACGTTAAAGGCTGCTTATGTAAATATCGAAAAAGAGTAAGTGCATTTATTTTCTTTTTCAAAGATAAAGGAAGAACCCAAATTTAACTTTCAATGAAAAAAAAACCCCACATCGGCGATCTTATTTTTAAAAATATTAAGAACTTGTATCAATCAATTACTTTCTCTGTATCGTTTTGTACGTGGGTCATTCTTGTTTTAATAAGTGAACCAAGGGAGCATTTGTTTCAGCTACATCATGGCGAGAACAAGTTACAATTCTATGAGTTAATGATCATGTCCGTTTTGTACTATACAAACACACTGAATGGGATTTTTAGTGCTAGTTCACTGCAATCCGCGGTGATACATGTCTCTCCACTCGGAAACATTATGTTGATCCGAAGCAACCAGTATTTGCTATTTTAATATTTGGTTTGAAACCGAAAAGCATGATCTACCACACTCCAGGCAAGCACGCTAATCATTGCACGTTTGTTCTATTCACCACAATTGCATTGTATTCCAGGACAAATTTCTGATTGGAAAAATTGGTTTACAGTGGAACAGAACGAACGTTTTGATCAACAGTATGCCACAAAAATGAAGAATTCAAAATTGACTTTTACATTTGAATAATGATAATGACCATATTGAATGTCAAATGTATTGATAATTACATGTGTCCAAACATATATCAAACCAGTATGAAGTGGTTACAGTTATGTAGAAGACGTGCAATGTGAGTCTCTATCTTTAGGTCGTTCACTGCGTAATTGAAATACGAATTTGTGTGTCTCTATTCATATCACAAAATGATGTCCAGTTTGCTAAATGCATCAATACTCATTACATCAGATTTATTTTATATTTTATACTGCAATTCGTATATATGTAATATGTTCACTACAGCCTCGTGTCTGTTGTTAAAGAGCCATACCAGCATAGTTTTGCAAAATTACGATTTTTTGTCACAATGTGTAATAAATGTACCCGAACATATTACAAAAAGTCCGATGATAAATTTAACTGTGGTTAACGAGATATTTATACAGGTGTGTAATGCATACACGAGTAGTTTTATCGATCGTGTACATTCGGACACTTTCGGCTAGTGACGTCACTCCTTGGACACATGGGATCTGTAAACACGAGGTAAATCAAGATGTCATAGGGAAAATCAACGACTTGATTATCAAGCAAGGCAAATTTATGTATTTTAGCTTTACAAGAAAATGGCACCTAACATCCACGTATCCCAACATCTATCGGTATTTCACTGGAGCAAACCTCATTAGGAATATAAATAAAATATATATTGTATTTTATGTTAAAATTTATTCATGATATAATATCACCCGGCGCTCGCCCCCTAAAATTGGTAAAACTATGATTTTTTTGCGTACCTCCAGGGATGTCATTGATATTTCCATCGTATATCATGAAGCCGTCATCACTATATCTGCCGTAGAAAAATATGTTTTTTCTACCTTTCAACTTTGAAAGAATTTCTTTCATAATTTGGTACATAAGAATACCACAAGCCTCACATGAGGGGATGACACCAATCGCGGCCCCTATTATTTGTTGGAATAATTATCCGTTGAATTCAAATATATTGTTTTCCAAAACGGATTAAGGAGTTAAATTAAATAGTCTGTAGGTGGGCATTTTATTTTGAAATTAGCTTTGTCAAAATCATCATAGGCTATTCTGACAGCAGATAATATTTCATTAATTGGACAGTTTGTAAATATTTGGCGTATGTCAAAGCTGCATAACCAACAATCAGCAGGTGGCTTTATATTTTCAATTTTGTGGATGAAATCAGCCGTATCGGCATGAAAGTGAAACTGAGAGTTCACTTTCTTCCGACTCCGAAAGCCATGGTGATGTCTGTGAGTCGATAAGTTCCATTTATTATTGTCAAATCTGTATTTTCTTGCTACCACGCTTCTTTGTTTATCAGAACTGGTACAAGGAGTGACGTCACACACTGTTTATGGTAATCTCCGTGGATTGTCGTAATTGAGATCGGAAGTACTCGTAGACAGGTGAAAATAAAACTTTCAAAGTACGAATTAAGTATGCAAACGTGCATATTTTTTAATCGCGTTTTTTACATTGTGCTATGCATTTACCAATCTATTAAAATGTTATCTTTAAATTTTTTTAGAAATTTCATTGGTTGGCCCTTTAAGTAAGAGTTGTCGCGCTTTGGATAAGACAAAAGTATATTCCTAATAAACAACAAAACCCTACTACCTTTAACTCTTCGTAATGTGTCCCTGTGATGTGATATATGTCATAATAGCTCTTGGTTAGAATTACACAAATTATGTATGTATTCCAACGAAAAGTTGAGATTTATTAATCGTGTAGATAACAAAACAAACTAATTACTCCATTCTCTTAATGAGATGTTTGGAAAGGAATCGAAAATTACAAATGGTTCGGAGTTAGTGTTATGGTATTTAAAGTCACTTTCAATAATATTTCATGAAGGTCAGTTTTGTTTATTATTTTTTTTTAATTATCAACAGTATGGATATAATCAAAATATTATTATTTGACTCACCTTTATACCTGATTATTTGACTCACCTTTATACCTTATTATTTGACTCACCTTTATACCTTATTATTCGACTCACCTTTATACTTTATTATTTGACTCACCTTTATACCTTATTATTTGACTCGCCTTTATACCTTATTATTTGACTCGCCTTTATACCTTATTATTTGACTCACCTTTATACCTTATCATTTGACTCACCTTTATACCTTATTATTTGACTCACCTTTATACCTTATTATTTGACTCACCATTATACCTTATTATTTGACTCGCCTTTATACCTTATTATTTGACTCACCTTTATACCTTATTATTTGACTCACCTTTATACCTTATTATTTGACTCACCTTTATACCTTATTATTTGACTCACCTTGATACCTTATTTGACTCACCTTTATACCTTATTATTTGACTCACCTTTAAACCTTACCAATATGTTGTCCCCTTTGAATGCTCAAACTGAAAACAGTTGTGTTTGCTTAAGAAAAAATTCGCAACGCATTTTGTATTATTGTTTTGTGTATATATTATCATGCTCCGCTGTTATTATCATAATTGTATATGTATTTTCACTGAATGCATTAAATAATTGTATATTGTATGTATATTTCTATAAGCGGTATTGCTTTTCAATAAATAATTTGAATTGAATTCTATGGTTGTTTTAATTGACAGAAAACGCCATTTTAATGAGTTCATTGATATTTTAATCATTTTCAGCAGTAAAATAAAATATATTGTTAAGATGTGAAATTTATAATAACTAAATACCAATTAATTTTAGGGCCGGGTGGCTCAATGAGTTAGATAGTTGGATTACCTAACAGCTCATACAAGCCTATCACCAATACGGCTTGGGTTCGCGCCCGGCTTTGTAAATTACAAACAGGTTGCACTCGACTCGCAGCCGTAAGTGATAAAGTTTACCAGTGGCTTGCCCGTGATCGGTGGTTCTCTCCGGGTACTTCGGTTTCTTCCAGCATTAAAAATTGGTCGCCATGATATAACTGAAATATTGCTGAAAGTGGCGTTAAACACAAAAAAAATCAAATCAATCAACCAATTAATTTTAGTAATGCACAAAACCCAAACCTTCACATCATGTTTTTATTATTAAAAGTAAGGTTATTCTTCCTCATTGCACAGGTGGCCTTTTTTGCTATTCTGTTTAAACCCATTTAATTTTCTTGCTCCCAGTTTTTAAGAAAAAATATTTCATTTTCAAATATTTTGGATTTGAGTGTACCCTATTGAAGGCTATTACAGAAAAGCGAATTTTATATATACATTTTATTTTTTAGAAAAAATAGCATTTTATTTTCACTGTGGAATCCTCTGATCTTCTGAAAGTATGCATCTTTCTGTTTTAAGATTTGTTGTCAAAATATTTCCCAGATAGTTTATATTATATAACTATTTTTATATTAACAAACATGTGTAATGGTATTATATTGTATTGAATACACATAGCCATTGACGGGATATCGAACTCACAAACATGTGTGGTGATATACATTAATTGTGTATGTTTATATATAAATCCTGCTAACATACATCTACATGGTTGATTGTTTTCTGAAAATAAAAAAAAGGAAAATATACGAGGTAATGAAATGAAAAAAAAATATATATGCAACATCGTCAGAACAGTTTCGAGATCACAAATAAGGCAGACAACTTAGTAATGATTAACAACTCAAGATTGCAGACATGATGTCAAGTAATTCTGAAACTCTGTTTCTCGCTAAAATTAATCCGATTAAAAAATTTAATAAATTTAAATTCAAGCAATCAGTCAATGCTATTTTATCTTTTGTCTGACTTGGAATTGAAGATAACGCCCGTTACAAAAGAGATAACATCATAATGTAATTGATTATATTACTGCCGATGCTATAACTGGCTGTAACAATCGAGTGTGACAGGACATTGTACGTCACGGTATATCATTATAGCTATTGATGTACAACTGTCTACTACTGAGTTATAAAATGAAAAAAAAATATACCTCATTGTTGGAACAGTTCCACATTCCAATAAAAAAAAATAGGAGAAAAAGGAAAAAATTGATACCCCTTACACAAATACAGTGTACATGACCGCTCACTTTCCTGGCTTAGTACATACACTTCAATAACAAGTCTGTAAAAATACCAATCTGGATCAACTCACTTTTGTATAAGCAAATTCCCATCAGCATTTGACACAACACGAATTTACCTTCATCCCTGGGTGAACTTTCGAGTTCAGCAAATAGAAATGTAGTTGAATTTTTTTTCCAGAGGATTCAATCACAAATGCTAAAATAAAAGCCAAACAGAATCGCGAATAGCAGAAGGGATTTGGGAGGGGGTTCCAATTAACCGGTTAGCCCCTCAACAATTGTGTACCTATCCAAAGCAAAGACTTGGCCCCGGCGCCATAAAACTTGAGAATTTACTTAAGTCTGAGAATATTCTCAAATAAGGAAATACTCAAATTCGATTGGCTGAGAACACAGATTTGAGAAAAAAAGTTTGCTCAGCAAAGAAAAAGTTATATGGCATCGGGGCCTGGATGTTCAACGCCATATGTCTTGCTCTTTTTGTGTTCAATAGTTCGTTTATTGATAGTAGTGGAATTGTTTACCATCACTGTTTAAACTTTCTTTTCATATATTGTATATAAGTTTGCAACTGTATTGAGACTTAAGTTGAAATGATGCAACTGTTGATTTGTTAACCATCAATTAATAGTTGTATTGAAGACCGATATATCGGTAATTTGTTAAGTAATAATTGTGGTAAGTAAAATAAAAACAAACGATTTGATTTGGCTGCTTATATGTCATGGCATTTAAGTACTTCAACAACACATATTGTCAACAAATAACAACAAGTTGACGATGGAGCACTGAAGGGTATACCAATCAGTGTAACTAAACAAACTGCTTGGGCCAACCAGAGCAGCAAAGTTGATAAATTTCGCCAAATTAGCATGGCAAATGTTATTTGCCATGCTAATCAGCCAAACAATTTATCGAAAGCATTGACATATAAGCATAACTATTTCATTACAATTCAATATACCAACTATTCATTTCAATTTCCAAATTTAATTCAATAAATTCACATTATACATCTTTTAAATATCAACTTCAACAACATGTTCAACATTTATATCATCAT
Source organism: Gigantidas platifrons (assembly GCA_002080005.1). Lineage (NCBI taxonomy): Eukaryota > Metazoa > Mollusca > Bivalvia > Mytilida > Modiolidae > Gigantidas > Gigantidas platifrons. Next base: position 240,940 of record MJUT01012361.1, on the reverse strand, counting down.
CATCATCATCATCAATATATACATAATCAAAATCGATACTCATGTGCTCCATTGGATAAACATTACAATTTGGATATCTCAGAAATTGAAACATGGCCTCTTGAATTGTATTAATAAATATATCATTTGCAATGAAAGATAAATGAACACCGTCATCATCGTATAAGGCTGAATATGAATTATCAAAATCAGGATGAGCTATAGCATAACCATTATTTTGTAATAAATATGTCCTTAAACCCCTGTTTAAACGTTTTCTTGTACGTTCCATAGCATCTGTATTATTTGAATAACGCCATGTACGCCTAGGCAAAATATTTGAATAAACAATCATTGATCCTGGTAACATTTTGCTAATAACATAAACAGCAAATTTCAAATGAAAAAGTAATTTTCCACAAGGATCTATACCAATATCATTTCCACCACAATGTATTAGCACCAGTTTTGGAATTCCAAAGCAGTTTGTCATACTATGAACTATAGGTACTAACTCATCCCAACGCATACCAGAAATACCTGCCCATAAAACTGAATATCCCAGTACGTGTAATCCTAAGTTGTGTCCTGTAAACCTGGACTTGATATGTTTTTCTGCATGCAAAATAATGGACGAACCCAAAATCCATATATATCTTGACGATGGTAATTCTGAAATAACAAGTGAATTACCAACCCTTTTCAAATGAATCAAATAATTGTGTCTATTCTTATATATCTTTTATAGGAATCCGATTTCCATCTACCCATAGTCATTATTTCGTCATCAGATTTACCCATTTTTGCT
>MJUT01012361.1:188246-233642 GCA_002080005.1 Gigantidas platifrons | reverse complement strand
GAACGACCGTTTTATTTTGCATATCTAATTAGTTCGGGTCTGGTTTGTCTCTAAAGGCAATTGAATCTAAAATACAACCAGAATTAAATTAAAATAAAAACAAGTCCCCTTGTAAATTGCATTAGTTCACATTAAATGGAGATATATTTATAGCTAAGACAAATTAAAAGCACTCGGGGTTTATCAGGAACACTTTATAATAATTGAAATTTTGATACTTCGCATGCTGATAATATTATGTATGAAATCGAGACAAATAAAAAACAACAACAAAACAATACATCCTATTTGCATAAACATGTATAACCTTTAAGCGAGGTGTACTCGATACAACAACATTATGTGATAGACATCATCTATACAGCGGAACGTGAAATATTAAAGGACAGGGCTAGCTTCTATTCGCTTAAAAGGGAGGATGTGTGGTTAGGGTTGAGGTATTTAACGCCACTTCCGACAATATTTCAGTTATATCATGGCGGTAAGTTTTATTGGTGGAGGAAATAGGAGTACCCGGAGAAAACCACCAACGTGCCGCAAGTCACCGACGAACTTTATTACATAATGCTATATCGAGTACACCTAGCCTAAGCAGGATTCCATGTCCAAATCATAGAATCCGAGGTCAAATCGATCTATACCTCCTAACATATACACAACCACACACTCGACTGGTTTTGTCCGTGTATTTCATTAACGGAGTTAAAGTAGTTTTATGGACCCAAATCATCCACTCGCAGTGTAGGGATATTTCACATTGCGGTAATATTGTAACCCTCTCATACAATTTGGTGTTTATAGTTGTTGTAATAGAGTGGTTACGGTGCTGATGCTTAACGCCACTTTCAACAATATCTCAGTTTTATCGTGGCGAAGTTTTATTGGTGGAAGAACCGGAGTCCCCGGAGAAAACCACCGACCTGCCGCAAGTCACTGACAAACTTTGTCATATAATATTGTATCGAGCACACCTCACCATCGAACTCACAACGCTATGCACTAATTGCACAGGCAGTTATAAATCCAACTACCATACGACCACGACTGCTCTATTGTAATAGAGGATACATTTGTTTAAAACAAGTAGAATAAATGGGATGGTTATTTAACAAACTAAGTCGGTTATTGCATTTTTATGGCATTGCTGGTGCGGCAATCATATCAAACGGTTTCTTAATAACTAACGTCTAGACAGGTACATATATTTGTGGCAAAATAAATTGACTTTTGTGATATGATTTATTTCATCGAAAAAAGTAATATATATACATATATATATAAGTTACACAATTATGTAATTTCAATGTTTAGTGCAAAATATATCCTTACACATCTGTTGTGTTTCTTGACATAAAAATATGGCGGAAAATGCAAAGAAATTGATTATTGTCATATGATTTATTTCATAGAAATAAGTATAATATAAGTTACACAATTAAGTAATTTCAATATTTAGTGCAAAAACAATTCGTTATACATCTGTTGGTTTTCTTGGCATAAAAATATGGGGAGGAAATTAATTTTGTCCTATCTGGTTCTGGATGTGCATTATCGTGTGAAAACATTTTAAACTTACCAACAAAAGTATCAAGCTTGTTTTCAAATTAACACAAATTATCGACAAAATTTTAGAAAAAATATGTCATAAGTGAGTGGGGATTAGACTAAAAAATAGCTGATTTTTTTTTTAAAAACGTGAGGAAATTACTTTTTTTTTGTATTGATTTTAATAAAAAGATGGTATTAGAGCAAATTATGTCAGTATAATTGTAATATGAAGTAAAAAAGTGTGTCGTATATATATATCTAACGAAAGGGCAATATTTGGCCATTGAATCATAACATTTGGACTCAATCTTGTTTTGTAGTAATGGTCATGTCTTTAGTTCATACAGTAGTCAACCGTCCTGAACACATTAAAGACCGACAATTAATTGGAAATATAGAGAAACGCTTTCAGGGTAATATCATTGTACAACTTTGTGGTTTACCCATACTAGACATACTGTCTGTTTATCATTGTAAAGAACCACACAGTGTTAATCAATTGCTTGACCATCCTTTTTTATCACTTATGTTATATAATATATACCTGCGTTACACATTTATTGATTTAGAACATGTCCAATTTTCTCGGATATCTGATATTTAACATTCTGCCTGTTATTTGTAATAGTATGAAGTTAGATGAGATTCGACATATATTTTTTTAAAACTGCATTGAAAGGTAGCTCAACCAAACCATGAATAAAGCACGAAATCCTGCCTAAACCGTACTTGAAATAAAGTCCCAGTGTAGGTCGCCATCTACCTATAAAATCAGAACCTATCATCATAAAATTGTGATTCCCACTGGTGTCGACATATACTCGGTACAATCTTAGGTGCCACAAAATGTGCTAGGGACAGGATGGGTATTGGTATTCCTTAAGTACTCTAGTGCAGTAGGAACTACCCATACATATCTGGTACCTAACTCAGCTCACGGTTTTAGTAGTGTTCATGTGGTTCACTTTTTAGTTTTGTGTGTAATGTTTTGTCGATCCTTGTGAACAGAAAGTTGGAATCAGTGATGGTCATCAATTCTACCAATATCAACAAAACGAATTTGAATTTGAATTTTGGTATTTAACGCCACTTTCAGCAATATTTCAGCTATATCATGGCGACCAGTTTTAGTGGTGGAGGAAGCCGCAGTCCCCGGAAAGAACCACCGACCATGGGCAAGCAACTGGTAAACTTTATCACTTGCGGCTGCGAGTCGAGTGCACCCTTTTTTGTAATTTACAAAGCCGGGCGCGAACCCACGCCGTATTGGTGATAGGCTTGTATGAGTGGTTAGATCCAGCGACCTAACTCATTGAGCCACCCGGGCCTCTCAACAAAACGAGCAATCATCTCTAACCTCAACTCATTGAACATAAACAAGACAACATATGATGCTGAAATTTTAGGGACAGAATATGAATTTGAATTTTGGTGTTTAACGCCACTTTCAGCAATATTTCAGCTATATCATAGCGACCAGTTTTAGTGGTGGAGTACCCGTAGAGAACCACCGACCCTGGGCAAGCAACTGGTAAACTTTATCACTTGCGGCTGCGAGTCGAGTGTACCCTTTTTTACAAAGCCGGGCGCGAACCCACGCCGTACTGGTGATAGGCTTGTATGAGTTGTTAGATCCAACGACCTAACTCATTGAGCCACCGGACCCACTGACAGAATATGTGGCGGAGTTAAACATATTAATGGGATCCGCCTCCGCTTGATAATGGGATCTCCAACGGCAATACAGATATAAACAAACTCGTAAACACATGCACATAATCGCTTCCACCCAAATCATCATAGTACAAAAATGAATGACAACATAAGTATGGACAGTACAAAAGCAAGGGCAATGAATATTCGTAGTTAACTTACTACTAGATAGGAAGATAGAATATTTAAGACTATTTCTCTTAAAATCCCCCAAAATAATAACTAATACTTCTAACAATGCATGTCTTCTTGTCTATTTGGTTTGGCCATTGAATAGTCTGTTGATTTACCGCTTCTGATTAACCCTTTGGTATTTTGAAACTTTTTTTATTACGTTTCCTGTAAATGCAATACCATTACTTAATTGCTCTTATATCTATTTTGTACATTACACAGAGACAAGACGAACAATTACGCATATTAAATCTAATACATATCAGAAAATTAACACGCTTTAGATCAGATCACCGATTTTTATAGCTATTGGAGTTTGTATCAGGTTTCTATGTATTGGTATCTGCGCATTGTCACCAAGTATATAAATTGAAATCAATGTTTCATGCGTAATTTTCAATTTCTATGTAAATGCATAAAATTGCATTCCACAGATTGAAATGACTTAAATTACTGTATCATTGAGCTTCTCGATATTGTTCTAAATACATATAAATACAAATGACAAACAAAAAATCATACACTGTCAGAACAGTTCTAAAATCCAATACCAAAAATTGTAGAAAAATGCAAATCGATACTCCTAACACAAATACGTTCCTGGCTTGAAACAGGCACTTGAATGAAAAGTGACGGGATGAAACTAGTAGCTTTGTGGGCCAAATGCAGCAATTTTCTATACAACTGTAACGTATGTACGTACATGTATGTATCAAAGTGATCAATATTAAATCGGTCACGCATCAATAAGTCTTTTCTTCTTGGTCTATTGTTTTTCTGTATCTTTACATTGTACATATTATGATTAGTATATAACACAAAATCATTCGGAAAAGCCTGCAAACCAATTTGTTCGTACATTGTGCTTCTAACTGCCGTGGCAGTACACAAAACATGCAAAATGATATACTTAACCCTGTGTCACATGAAGTAAATTTCAAAAATTGTGTACTTATTCATCGAACGCCCATTCCTTCTGTTTGCATTGAAAATCAGTCACAAGGTAAATAGTAAATGGTTTATATTCTCCCTTGAGTGAATAAATGTGTCCTTTACATTGTCTGTGATGGGACGCTGAGTAATTTACCTCTCTTTGTTTAATTTGCCTCTACATTTCGGTTTATCTGATGTTTGCTTGTCAGTTGAATATGGCAATTTTGTTTGAATTCGGCTGCAAATTCTTTCAGCTTCGATATTCTTAACGGTTGACATTAAAAAGAATTTGGATGACACCTGACCAAATGCACGAAGATGGTATTTCTTTCGGTATAAACAATGTCAAATCATCTCCTACATGGGAATAAAATCCGTGCATTCAAACGATTGAAATGCAGGATATATCATTATAGAATTTAAGTTGCAAAACCATTAATCTGTCAGATGTATTCTGGTTTGACGCAAGGCGGTAGTTTCCATTTCCAATCGTTTCAACAGACAATTCGGTGAGACAGTCTAGATATCTACGTTTTTATTGCATTTTAACCTTCACAGCGATTAGAAATTCGAATGCAATTATAATGTAACGCGTATTTTCATTGGCTATCGAGAGCCGTCAAATCTGCAGTTGACAGGCCTGAAGGAATGCTATATTCCTACGCTGAATGCACTTGTTTGTAGACAATATTGCTGACCCAGATATTTCCTATTTAGGAGATAAATGTATTGTATTTGAAAATTTCACGGCATCAATTGGAGAATTGATGGTGGAAAATTGAGTTTACTATCCGATCTAATGCAATACTGAAAATAAAAATGGATTCTTGCATATCCCTGGGTCTAAAAATCACAAAAATCAAAATTCCGGGAAATATTGTTGAACGACTTTGGCACACAAACAACGTCATTTTACGTGACGTCATAGGAAGACTTCCAATTTAAAATGTCAAGATCAGACGTTAACAGTAAAACGGCATTTGCGACCGTCAAATCCACAATTGACACCTCCAACTCTTCAAATACAGTACTGTTATTCTTTAAATCTCTTTTCTTTCGTAACTAACATTAAACAGTAATTAATTTTCCTTTACATGTTATCAGGCATATTCCAAATAATAGAGCCAAAAAACTCCCATCAGATCAAAAAATAAAAATCTTTATAATGGGATTTTTTTCTGATGTACATGGGTGCAGCTATTACAAGGGAAGATTTTTTTTCCAAAAGGAAGTCTACGGCAGACTTAATAAGCTGATAATTAACATTTAAAAAATGGATGTTGTGAACATAAAAAAAAATGACAGAATTTTGACAGACATTTTTTATGTTAGCAACACAATTATTTTCAATATCTTCGTTGTATTCAATGTTATCAAATTTAACTCAGAAATGTTAGATAAATGAAAAAAAGACAATAAGAAGTATGGACCAAGTAATCTAAAATTGACTAAGTTCAATAAAATACCCCTTTAAGATTTGCTAACATAAAACATTTGACGGACTGAAGTGTTGCTAACATAATATGTCCGTCAATATGTTATGATCACAAAATTTAGTTCCGTCCAGATGTTATGTTCGCAACTATGAAAACGTAAACACAAAAATTAAGACCTTGTCAATAAAAACACATATTTTTATCGACTTCCCAATGCAAAAAAACTATTATTTCCTCATAAGTATGTTGTAAATCTTCTCCAGAACACCAAATCAACAACCACCTGTGCGAACGTAAAACAACGCGAACATAAAAAAAATTGACAGACGATGTTTGGTGCAAAGTTTAATGAGAAATAATAGCGTCCAATATCAATGTCGGCCATTTCTTTCAAATCTCGCTATTTATCGAGGAGTTTGATGCGGCGTGATCTTCGATGACAGACCGATAACTCTGTTAATTATTCCCGGTTAGGTTGCGAACGTTAGGAATAGATTTTGACAGAATTTATGTTCACAAAACATGTTTGTGCATAACACTTTCACTAAAATAAGTTTGTAGATATTACACCATCGTTTCTTTGAAAAACATCTATTACAACAAGAAAACCGTCTGTTTTGACAGCTGCCGTCATCCATTCCGAATTTTTCAGCTGCGTTGCGAACATAATTTTTTTGACAGATATAAGTCAAGAATCAACCTAGATTTTAGAAGTTTATAATTTGTCTTCAAATTATTTTTATCTTCTGGAATTTATAACGTATATCACGTTTATCCTTTACTGTACCAAATGAAAATGGCTAGACAGCTGAGACGGTTTCTTACCGCCGGGAAAATTGTCAAATTAACAACCTTCCAAATTATGGGAACTTTTTTCCGTCAAAGTTATCAAGTTTTGACATCTTTTATGTTTGTAATTTTTTCAAATTATAAAACTTGCTTCCAATAATTGTTTTTATTAATTAATTTTTCACTGAATGATAGTAATCACGGAAATCACACTTCAATTTGAATAGCAAAAAAAATATATATGCCTTTTTACATTTGACAGACATATTTCACCACTAAATGGAATATGCCATCAATCAAATATGTTTTTTTCCCCAATTATTATCTATTTACCCTCCTACATCAAACGAATATTGTTCTTTGATCTTGAATAGATTAAAGTGAAAATCCGTTCAAACATAATTACTAGTAATACTAAATCCTTAATATGCGAAATTCTAATATTGTTCTTTGTAATTAAGTGGCAACTTAAATGTACTCATATGCTATTTTTTGTATAAACACAGCATGTTTTCACTTGATATCATTTATCAAGAGCTCACCTTGATAGTGATGTATTTTAAGAAGGGTATGAATATATCAAAGGAGTAATCAAAATCCGTATATCGACGAAGGGTTAAGGCACTGGACGTAAGGCTAAGCGATTGGTGCTGCAGTGTATCAATGGTGTGAGTTCAAATCCCGTCGAGGGAAGAACAACAATTTGACAGCTCAAAAATCTAATTCTAACATTGTTTGGTTTAATTTGCAGACGTATATATCGAATACATCTCACCATCAGCGGGATTCGAACTCACAACTTTAGTGGATATAAGCACTGATTACACATGTAGTTGTAAATCCAACCGCCATTCGATTATTACCACGATGGCCCCAAGCGAAGAACAGATAACATAATTGCCTACATAAAAAGGACAAACAACGATCTACAAAATACTACACAGAAAACCAAGAGCAACACGACCCTCTCTATAAAAAAAGGGGGAGCCAGGTGTTCCACAAGGATTAGCACTCCCTGCTTCAACAGTGACACCCGTCGTGCTACTGTTAAAGAACACGAACATCATCTGAAATAGGAATTGGGTTTGCATCTCCAAATGTAATCAGTGCCACTACAATTCCCGGTGAGGTCGATTCCCACCTTTTGTGAGGTACCGTTAACAACTGTACTTAATACAGTTTGTCAAAGACTAGCGACACTTCAGATATTTCTGGTTTCAGATAGAAATAGAACTGTCGGTCACTATGTAATTTAAATATCGTGTCGCATCAGCTTAAATACCTGCCGTTCTATAGAATCGTCAGATTGAAAGAGATATATGTTGTGTTACATCAAGTGGAACAGAATATCCAGTCGTGGAAGACGATTAATACATTAATCAATTGCGAAAACATTTAAAGGGTATTAAAATAGGACCTAATTACTCCTATGTGAAGTACATATCCCCCCGGTCGTTTTGTGAACCCAGCTTTGTATCTGAGTCTCAGACAGACGATCATTAGCTTAATATTAATTTCTCAAATTGGTCACGTTAACTTCAATTAACCTCATGTCTACACCGATGTATTTCCTACTTGGCTGGTAAAGTATGTTTCAACAATCTATCTAACGCATATTGCCTGTATTTTAAAGTCTTATGATAATTTCACATGATAAATAAACGATAATAGTACACTATTAAGTAGCTTTAAGATATTGGTTATTATAATGCAATTATGGAGGGTGTTTATCTGTCAATCTAATGGTAGACACGTTATTATCATACAAAATGAATACTAGTACATCATGATAAAACAACTGTCACGTATACAACGGAAAACTACGTTGAAACACAAAAGGCACACTCCACAAGTAAATTGCTAAATATGATTGATATTAATTTAATAGTTCCGAATTCATATTTCGGTTAAAGGACATGGGTACTTTTATGAAAGTTTAAGTATTACTGTCAACAGAATGCAGATGTTTAATCAAACATTGGAGTACACAGCTTTACAAGTCAATTGCTTCTTGTAAAAAGAAAACTTAAAGATATTATTATATTAAATTAACGATTGCTAAAGACAAATAAATGTCGCATCTCGCGATCCCTGAGGCATGTTGTTATAATAGTGGAGTGTTTTATTGGACTGCTGGTTTATTGTATTTAACGGCACTTTCAACAATATTTCAGTTATATCGTGGCGGTCAGTTTTATTGATTGAGGAAACCAAAGAACCCGGAGAAAACCATTTTATTAGGTTGGTTTGAAACAATCGACACAATGCTATATTTTGTAACGCACTATAGTGGGATGAGAGGCTAGCTCTATAATAGTACCCGAGTTCACCATCTTTATTTAGTGTGTACGTCCTTCTACATACGGTTACTGGTTGCCCCTTTAATATATTCAACCTTCAAATACATAACTAATTAAACATACAAGATGGAGTATTCATGTTTATCTTGTGTAAAAATGACCATGTTGCCACAAACTCTGGTTAAAAAACTTTCCATGTCGCCACAAACGCTTGCTAAAACAATGACCATGTTGCCACGAACGCTTGCTAAAACAATGATCATGTTGCCACAAACGCTTGTTAAAAGATGATCATGTTGCCACAAACGCTTGTTAAAAATGATCATGTTGCAACAGACGCTTGTTAAAAAATGATCATGTTGCCACAAGCGCTTGTTTAAAAATGATCATGTTGTCACAAACGTTTGTTTAATAAAGTATCATGTTACTACACACGCTTGTTAAATACCTACATTTATTATTAAAACAAACCACTTGAACTGTGATGGTGAACATCTCAGCTAAGAAAAAAAGGAAAGAAAAAACAAAATTATAAACTGGTAATATAACTTCTTCTCAATAAAATAGTACATCTGAATGACAACCATTCTACACAATGGACACCACTTGCAGGTACTTCTGATTCTTCTAGTGCTCACGAGTTCAAACCCGGTTGTTTGTGGGGTCGTGATGCGGGATCTTTAGTTTTATGTGTATTGTTTTTCCTTCGATTTACGGCTTCTGACAAACAATTTGCTGTCTTCAGTTTTGGGTGCAATTCCTCTAAAGGATATCATTATGTACAATGTTACTACTATGTGCGTCTATATCAGTTGAACACTTGACAAAGATGAAGGATGTGGTACATGTTCGAATGGCTATTTTTATGTTGAAGCATACAAACGCGTCTTCTTCTGCATATCATAAGCGAGAAGAAAGACGCAACAACTAAAATGCAAAAAATCCTTTCAGCAATGGCCACGACAGGCACCATTTTATTGACATTCTAGTGGAACAGGAACCGCTACCCATTTTTTGGTTCGTGTTGCTCGATCTTTAGTTGTCTGTGTAGTGTTTGTGAGTAGATCGTTGTTGGTCCTTTTGTTTATTGTTGTCTGTCCCGTGATCTACGGATCCTGATTACCTCGTTGGTATCCTCAAACTCTTCCTTGGCCCGATGTAATATATCCGTTTTCAAAATTTTGATTTTACGTCATCTCTATGTGATTTTCTGTAGAAGTAGGGCTATGTTCATCGTGTTTAGCACCACTTTCAACAATATTTCAGCTATATCGTGGCTGTCAGTTTTATTGGTTTCCGGAGTACCCAGAGAAAACTTGCCGCAAGTCACTGACAAACCTGCTCGGATGTTACCGGACACAAGTCGGTACAGTCACTGACAACATACTAAAGTGAAGAAACAGAGGACTAAATGGGGAAAACATTATCTGAAATTCTTGTTCAGGAGCCAAACTTGAAACAGCAAGCTTTACAGTCTACAGCTACACTTGCTGTACCGTCTACTACAGATATTGAACATTACTCCGGTAACTATTCTTCAGGATTTTGTACCGGTCAATTCTGGCGATCGGCCAGTCATAGTTTCTAATCCTAATATAGACTTGTAAGATTGAAAGAGTATAAGTTCTGTTACATATAGTGGAAAAGAAAACCAATAGTACATGAATCAATTTAGGAAACATGTAAGTGGTATTAAGATAGGATCTAGTTAATCCTATGTGAGGTACATCTCCTGCCGGTGGTTGTGTGCATCCAACATTGTATCTGGGTCTCAGACAGACAATCATTAGCTTCATACTAATTTCTCACATTGATTACGTTAATTTCAATTAATCTCATGTCTGGACCGATGTCCTCCCTACTCGGCTGGATAAGTATTTTGCAATGAACTATCCAACGTATATTGCTTGTTTTAAAGTGCTATGATCATTTCACTTGATAAATAAACGGCAATAGTAATGTTACGTAGTTTTAATGTAGTGTTATTAGAATGCAAATTATGGAGGGTTTTTATATGTCCATCTAATGGTTGGCATGTTGTTGTCATAGAGAAATAATACAGGAAAATAAAAGCAAATGTTACGTATATAATGGAAAACTACCTCGACACACAAGAACCATTCTCCTCAAGTAAAGTGCTAAATATTATTGATATTAATTTAATAGTTCCGACTTATTATTATTTAAAAAACATGTGTACTTTTATCAAGAGTAAGTATTTCTGTCGACAGAATGCAGAAGATTGAAATAAGCAGCTTTACAATTAATTTGCTTCTTGTAAAATAGAAAACTTTAAAACAATATTATTTATTATTATATTATATTAACTATTGTTAAAAACAAATAAATGTCGCATCTTGAGATCTTTTAGGCAAGTTGTTATAATAGAGGAATGGTTTATTGGATTGCCATTTGACACAATGATATGCTTTGTAACACAATATAGTGGGTTTGACTTGATCAATAGCATACTGTCATGAATATGGTGGGATTAGGAATACAATTGGGGTACACATATCTCAAGTAGAAAGAAAGAGCACCAAGTATGTCATTTTAGTTTGTTGAAATATTAGTGAGGTGCCTCTGTCGCTGTTCAAAGGATAACTTGTCTATGTGTGTGTCACAATTTTGATGCATCTTAGGGATCCAAACTGACGGGGGTATTTGCTAATACATGTGAACTAAAATAACTTTAATAAGTGATTTAAAGGGTTTGGGTTGGTTTATGGTGGATAACGCCAGTTTCAGCAATATTTCAGTTATATCGTGGCGGTCAGTTTTATTGGTGGAGAAAACCGGAAAAAACCACCGAGCTGTCGCAAGTCACTGACAAATATCACATAATGTTGCATCGAGTTCACCTCGCTATGAACTCACAACGTTAGTGGTGATAGGCATTGATTGCACAGGTAGTTGTAAATCTAACTAGAATACGATCACGACATTCCCTTTCAAGTGCGTCCGTCGAATATCTATAACAAATATCATATGAAAATACTGGTCAATTTCTTCATTCTTTTCGTTGTAATTGGCTAGTAGGAAACAAATGACGGGACCTCTAATTTTACTTTTCTAGCATCATTTCGACAACGGCTGCGTAGAGATTTGATGGATTTAATCGATAAGCAAAGTAATAAAAACTGCTATCTCAGTAACTGAATTTAAACTTCAAAACTGCGTCGTGAATTTCCTTTATTATTAACATACATCATATTGATATGTCAGGTTACTGATGCAATACCTTCTTCGTCACCTTTCTGCAAATATTCCATTGAACACTGAGTTTTCATCGTCTTCGTGACGTAATATGGTGCCTCTGTACCATTGTAATGCATTGGTTTATGAGAATAAAGAAGAATCTTGAATCTTGAAAAAGGGGAAGTATCTCGTATACATTTTTGTCACCGAAAAGGCCTTAACATACCAGCGTATTCTTTCAATATATCGTTTAAATATTTGTATATAATGAATATTTACTTTCTATCTTATTACGTCAACTGTGCCATATATGAAGCTGACACACCACCTGGTCTGGCACCGATTGTCTGAACTTGTGTTCTTGTACATTGTTTTGTGTGGCTTTCACGTATATTTGGACAAACTCGCAAAAGTGAGAACTAAATATTGAGTTAAATATCCTAGGTGACATTAACACAATGAAAAGGCAAAACAACAAAACATAGGAGAACGTATCCGCTTAAGGCTAACCCCCCCCCCCCAAAAGAAACAAACAAAAAACGCGTTGTGCGTTCAAAATTATATATATACACGTTTATTGAATTAAACTGGGTACTAAATAGCAATTGATGCAGATTGGACACGTTTCCTCCATTATTACAATGTATGCGTCATTAGACAATAAAATATACATATGTATTACACCCGTCCATGATTCTATGCCAATCTGGGTTTATCGTACAGTAAATAAAGAAAATACACGTTATGTTTTACAGGTGACCATCTCTTTAGGCTCTTTGTTTTACAGGTGACCATCTCTTTAGGCTCTTTGTTTTTATTGCTCATAAAACTTTACATTATTTGCTTTTCCAATCTTTCTATTTTGGGCGTACCTGATGATGTATATTCCAGAAACACGTGGTGCACACTAAATTTGATATCTACGTTTATATTACAGCTGTTATGCTAACATCTAGGTATATATTTTTTATTTTCATATAGTCAGGATTTTATAAATTCCCTTACATCACCACCTGACTAGGGTGTGACAGAGGTTTTCAAAACAATAAATTTTGTGGTTACATTGGTTTTACAATATGATAAACAAAATAAAGAAATAATAATATGTAATAGTAATAAACACTTTCATTCATCTTTCACACACACACTCTTACAATTTTGTTTTTCAAAAATATTAGATTGCTCCCGACATTTTGTACTTAATCAAAAAGGCTGAAAAAAGAATCTCATCAATATATGAAACAAACAAACAAAAAGTATTATGATTAGTTGAAAATATATTGTATCTAGGAATATTAAGTTCAATAATCGCACTTGGCTCATTCTTAAATGTTTGATCTGACTGAGTTTTTGTCTTTATATTGTTGTCTTCATAATACATTTAATCATTCGTAATGACAGATTTCACTGTGCTAGCTTGTGTTTTGAAAAATTCAAATCGTCGAAGTTATATAAAAGAGCCTTTTTTCAAACGATACAATTATGCCGAATAAATTTGTGTTCAAATGTTCAATTTTTGTTTGTTCTACATATAACGTAGGTGTGGACTATTTTGTTGCTGCACCACATTGTAGATTCATTTTTGCCATTCAGTCATCAATCAATTTATTCAAGCAATGATGATGGAGGATGCGTCAAAACGTAGCGGGAGGCATTCAAATTAACTAGTTGAAAATTTATATTGAAGTATTACAAAAATATAGGTTGACGATACATTGTAGATCTGTCAAACGCGATTCTTAATCTGCATACATTTCTTTAGAATGCCAGAATACTATTACTCAATGCTATTGTAGTACCTGATAACATCCAATGATGGTATATTTGCTCTTTTTGTTGGCAAACATAATCATCATATTTTCAAAATCAATGTAGAATTTCAAAATAATATTTTTTCGCGATATTTGATTATTAGCTTTAGGAACAGTTTTCCAATTACACTGGGTCGAGTTTTGTTTCAACACATCAGCATGTGGCATATGCTCATATTACGAGTAGGGGCCCGGGTGGCTCAATGTGCTAGGTCGTTGGATCTAACAACTCATACAAGCCTATCAACAATACGGCGTGGGTTCGAGCCCGTGCTTGTAAATTACAAAAAGGGTGTACTCGACTCGCAGCCGCAAGTGATAAAGCTTGCCCATGGTCGGTGGTTCTCTCCGGCTTCCCCAACCACTAAAACTGATCGCCATGATAGCTGAAATATTGTTGAAAGTGGCATTAAAACACCAAAACTCAAACACATATCACGAGTAGAAATTTAAAAGCTATAAATCAGGTAATGCAATGAAACAATACTAAATATTATTATTGCTCTTTGTCTACGAAACCGCTTCGGTTGGCGTGTATGCCCCGCGTGGTGCGGTAGATCGTGTGTTCAGGTCCCGGTCTGGGCAAACCAAATACTAAAATTGGTATTTGCTGATTCACCAGAAAGCGTACCGGTCTAGTACAAAGCGGATAGCCGCATCTCATCGACATTCAAGTTGTTCTCACCATAAAATAGCTGCAAAATGTGTGTATATACCTTAGTCTAGGGATGATAACCAGGTCGATATGGAAATGGTCATTTTGATTTCAATCTGTTTGTCATCTCGGTTGGACTGATACCGCCATCTCAGCCCGGGTATGCCGTCGTGTGTCAGATTTCTGCAAACTATGTTTTAAATGTTTATAAATAGCTATATTTAAGTATATTATAGCTGTATTTGATAACCAATAATTATTTCGACTGTTGTTTTATATATAGCAATCCATCCATTAGTGTTGTAATGATAATTTTGCAAACTATCAAATAATTAATAAATATATATATTTCAGCGGTATTAATTTGATCGATCAATATTTTGACCACATTGATGAGGTATTGCATCGTGTGGTCGCGTTTGCAGAAGATCGTGGGGTTCGATTGCAGGTCGGGTCAAGCTAAAAGACTATGTAATTGCTTCCCTGTCAAGCATGCAACGTTAAATAACTAATAAATATATAAAGGTATATAAAAATCCTCCGCCATCTAATGACTGGTGGATGGGTTTAAAGAAAAGGAACATAAAAGTAATAATACGCCGTGCCGAAAATTTAAGAATGTTTTGAGCCTCAAAGAAGAACACTTTCTTTAGTAATTATTTTGAAAATCTTGAAAAAACTAACAGATTTGAATTTCCAGGACAAGCCATGGTTTGAAAGTAACTGACTAAATGGATCGCAGCACTAGGAAGAACAAGCAACAATCACTTTGCAGCATAACATTACATTTGATCCCTCAAAACCTGAAGAAAAACCCCAGACTTATACCAATGTACCACGCCAATGAAAAGCCATGTATGCTGATGCTTACAACAAATTTGATTTCTGAACGTCATCCAATTTCAGTATCTGGATTTATTACTACGAGAGTATACATTAAATAAATAGGCTAACCAAATTATAAAAATAATACGACTGTACATATACGTATCTGGGTTTGTAGATAAATGATAAGGCTATTATATCTTACATAACACTTTGGGTGGTGGTATTTTGTATAACTATTCATTCATTTGCTTAGTTGTGCATTTGGTTCTCTGTAGATGTCCTGTACGCATAGATCAGGACCTCCCAGGTGAAACACCGTTTATTGAAATATGGCGTAGTATTTGCGCTGAGCTACATAACAATCTCTCCAAAAGTGACGGCAACTGCTTGTGATGGACGAGTCAAATAAACAATTCACCCTTAAGAAAGGTTTAAAGATGCTAAAGTGTTAATCAGAATCCGTAAATATAAGGACACTTAACACACTAGACGAAAAAAGACAAACAATGATCTACAAAACACTACACCGAGAGAGAAAAAACCAACAAGGCGTAAATAAGTAGATTGCGTTTGATAAACGTTGGTTTCAATTATTCCTTTTTCCCCATCTAAATAGAAGATGTTCTATCTCAGACGCGTAAATAAGTAGATTGCGTTTGATAAACGTTGGTTTCAATTATTCCTTTTTCCCCATCTAAATAGAAGATGTTCTATCTCAGACGCGTAAATAAGTAGATTGCGTTTGATAAACGTTGGTTTCAATTATTCCTTTTTCCCCATCTAAATAGAAGATGTTCTATCTCAGACATTCGTAATTTGTCGTGTTATTATGGACATATATCTAAATGTAGATAAACAGTTTCATCAATAACACAAGGTCATGTTTTATTTCGCCTCAGGAATATATCATTCCATAGTGTTTTTATGTTTGATATTTTTTCCGGATATTGTAATATGCTTCAGATACTGTGTTATTTTCATCTATTATTTAATTGATGAATGGGTTTAATAATGAAAGAAAGTATGTTCTATGATGTTTAATAATGTTGTGCATTACATTGTGAAGACAATGTGGCTTATTCGTGACTGGAAGGTAAACACGTGATTATTTTAGTTATTAGCTATAAAACGACTATTTTTTTGACCAAACCTATTATTTCAGTTTCATTAACGATAATAACCTTGATTTCTACATGCCTAATTATCGTAGCAGCGATATTAAGTGTCTGATGGCACGTGTTATCGCCTGAGTAAGATCGATTACACAACTGTTCCCGGTATTACATCCGCGATAGTTTTAATTGACATATTTTTTGTTACATCATTTCGTAATTATTTTACACGCGGGAGCATAAGTCACCACAATCATTAAACAGATTATGTACTAAACAAGAAGAAGAAATGATAAGGATAACAACGACATGCTCAACAATTTAATGTGGCATAACATTTATTTCCTCTCAATTTCAATTATTTTTGGAACAGTTCCGACAGTATTGGAATTTTTGTTTTTGTTTTGCATTGTATTTGAAATATTATATTTATATTATCTGAAAATTATTATCATATTTAGAATAAAGATTGTCGAATGCTACTTTAAACAATATTAAAGTTGTGAGTTCGAACCCAATTCATGGCGAGGTTTACTCGGTACAACATTATGTCATAAAGTTTGTCAGTGACTTGTGACATATCAGTGGTTTTCTCTATGTACACCAGTGTCCTCCACCAATTAAGCACCATAAACCAACAAATCGTCTCTATTCGTTTGGAACGGTTCCAATAGTATCATTTTTTTTTTGCTATATCGTAGGGGTCAGTATTATCGGTCGATTAAAGACCCGAACAAGATTAATTGTGAGCTAATGCTCACTTATGATACCCCCGCATATATGTTTAATGTGCATAAATACTTCCCACAATATGGTATACCTATATGAAGCTTGTGACCAAATATCAGATTTCTGCCATCAATAGTTGCTGAGAAAAATATCTTGGGACGGACGGAAGGACGGACAGAGGTAAAACAGTATACCACCCTCCGGTGGAGCGAGGGTATAAAAAGTCGGTGACAAACTTGTTCTACCCAAGGCTGTATTGAGTACTCCTTGGCATGCGGAAGACTCGAACTAAGCTTTGGTAGCGATATTTTTATTGGAGGTATTTTATTTTAAATATAATTAGTTTGTTGTTGTTTAACCTAAAGTGAAGATTCTCACGGCAAGAAAATATATTAAAACAATCAGATAAAACGTCACACCAGCATGGAACTAAGAAATTTCGTTTTCGTTTACCATAATTGAAAGAGGGAATAACGGCTCCTAACGATTTAACCTTAAATTTGGCCACTAACGAACACTCGTAACAGTATGTTTCTCACATTTTCGTCACTGTTCAAGTCTTACGCTATTCTACGTGTCAGGTCAATAAATATGTTCAATATAAAGTGAGGAATAAATGTTTGAATAGGTTTTTATTTACATCGTGTCTGGTATTACAGGAGTGATTCTAGTTAAAAAAATAAAACAACTGAAAATCAATGGAAAATACCTGAAATCATCTACACCTCTCTGAAAATGGAAATTTTTTACCTGTTCTTACCGTGTCCAGAAACATTCGGAAAACAAATTTCAGAGGAAAATAGCTAAAATCTGTGAAATAACTGAAACAAATCATTGCTGTCAGGAAGTGTTTGACTTCTTGTAAATGTTGACAATGTTTACTGTTTTTGTAAATCAAAATGCGATACGGATATTTATTTCATCCATCTGTTCCGCTATCGGAATTCAATAATGAATCTGAAATCAAAATATTTCTTACTATTTATGCCGTTAGGAACACCACATTCAGTGCACGGAAATTGATTGCATATTGATATGACGCAAGCATTTGCCTTTATATTACAGATGTTAACTGGTGCAGCTTTTATTTATTTTTTGCCTATTTGTGAGAACTTCCTATATTTCCGAATACACAATTACCATTTACCGTTATATTCATGAATATCCTAATTGAGACATCGACATCCAAACCTTCATCAGCCATAGATACATTTTCCAATTTCGTGAAACATTCGAAACAGACACAGTCACAAAAGGCCCATGTGGAACAATAATTTCCTTATGTCAACTATTGTCAATCGTGACGAACAAGTCACTTAAGGTAGAAGCAACCAATTAAGACTTATAATATAAAGCTTGTGGAAAATACCGCCATTTGTACTTATCAATATAGTGATGCTGTGGATGGGGATCTCACATCTAGAAGACGAATATGCTAAATGTGTCTTTCGTTTGTTAGATTGATAATAATTACTTAAAACTCAAAAGAGCTGCATTTCAGCTATAGTCAGGGCGATTTGGGACGCTAAACTAGAAAAATGTAATTATTCAAATATTCAGTTAGAGTATCGATGAAGTAACCAAAATATAAAAAAAATTGCAATATTATTTATGTGATGCTCTGGATGGGGATCTCACATCTAGAAGACGAAAAATGGTATATGTGGCTTTCATTTGTTACATTGATTAATAATTGCTTAAGCTCAAGTTAGCAGTATATCAGTTATATTCAGGACGATTTGGAAAGCAAAATAATGGAATAATAAAATTACTCAAATCTTTAAAACTGAGGTATGGATCAAATAATCAAAATATACACACATTTTACATTATTATATACTATTTAATAATTATTTTACAATACACTTTAATAACTGGGTATATGTAGTGTTTTGGTGACCATTGATATTTTGTTTTCTTTAAGACATTGTATTCCGTCCTTCTTCGAATTGCTGCTTCTGGTTACCTTTTTCGTTTCTTCAAACTTTTCGTAACTCCCCAAATAAAAAAGCTCTATACATACACTTTTGCTTAATACTGGGAAATATACAGAACTTTCCGAAGACGCCAAAACGATGCATATGTTGTTTATTTGATTGTTGAAGTGTTTAACGCCACTTTCAACAATATTTCAGCTATATCGATGCGGTCAGTTATATTGGTGGAGGAATTTGGAGTACCGATCTGTCGCAAGTCACTGACAAACTTTATCACATAATGTTGTACACCTCGCCCAGGACGAACTCACATCAGTGGTGATAGGCACTGATTGCATAGGTAGTTGTAAATCCAACTACAATACGACCACGGCGTCTATTTAAATATATCTAAATAACATATGTTTATGTATTCTGCTCTAAATTGGCGGTAAAAAAATATTATAAATACGAAATTTTTATTGGAGGTATTTTTCAATAATATAATTAGTTTGTTGTTGTTTGTAAGAAGATTCTCATGACCAGAAAATATTCCACAAATCAGATAAAACGTCACACCGACATGGGACTAAGTACGTTTCGTTTACCAGAATCGAAAGAGGAATAACGGCTTCTAACAATTTAACCTTAAATTTGGCCACTAACGAACACTCGTAACGATATGTTTCTCATATTTTCGTCACTGTTCAAGATTTACGCCATTCTCGTGTCAGTAAATATTTGCAATATTAAATGAGAAATATATTGTTTGAATAGGCCTTTATTTGCACCGTCCTTGGTATTACAGGTATGGTTAGAAAATAAAATAACTGAAAATGAATGAAAATAACTGAAGCCATCTACTCTCTCCTATAAAATGGTCATGTTTAATTTTTTACCTGTTCTTACCGTGTCCATCAACTTTCGCGAAACAATTTTCAGAGGGAAATAGCTGAAATCAGTTAAATAACAGAGAAAACAATCCCTGATATTATTGATGTCAGTAAGTGTTTGACTTCTTGTAAATGTTGACACATGTTTATTCTATTTGTAAATTAACATGCAATACGGAGATGTATTTCTTCCGTCTGTTCCGCTATCGGAATTCAATAATGAATCTGAAATCAAAATATCTATTACTATTTATGCCGTTCGGAACACCACTACAACATTCAGTGCACGGAAATTGATGATATATTGATACGAAGCACGCATTTGCCTTTATCTAACAGATGTTAACTGGTGCATCATTATTATTTTTTGCCTATTTGCGAGAACTTCCTATATTTCCGAATACCCAATTACCATTTGTCGCAATATTCATGAATATCTTAATTGAGACATCGAACCCTTCGTCAGCTATAGATCAATTTTCTAATTTCGTGAAACATTCGGAACAGACAGTCACAAAATGTCCACATAGAAAAGTTAATTTCCTTGTGTCAGCTTTTGTCAAACGTAACAAACAAGGTAGAAGCAGGCAATTAAGTCTTATAATACAAGGCTTGTGGAATATGTCGCTATTTGTAGTGATGCTCTGGATTGGGATATCACATCTAGAAGGCGAAAATGCTAGATCCAGTTTTCATTTATTAGACTGAATAATAATTGCTTAAACTCAAGCGACCACTATTCCAGCTATATATAGGATGATCTGGGAAGCAAAATTGGAATCATAAAATTGCTCAAAACTTTAATATTTTCGAGTATTTATGAAATAATCAAAATATACAACACTTTTGCAATATCATTTACTATTTAATTTAGTTTAAACATATTTTATTAATTAATTCAACATAACATTACAATATTCAATATATATACATTACATAATCAGAAGTAATCAATAGGATTGAGAAACAAGTTACAATAACTTATATTAATCCCTATCCATAGGAATAAATTTATTTATAATAATGTAAATCTCTAAGAGAAAGAACATATAGAACAAACTAAGAATATTTTTATATAAATTACAGAACGTGTAAAATGATAAAACAAATACAGTGATCTTGTGTTTGATGTAAAAATTATTGATGCAAAGTAATTAAAAAAAAAAGAAAAAAAAAGAAGAAAATAATAATAATAAGAAAGAAATAAGGGCACTAGGTACTGCTGATGTTAGTTGAAACGTTTGCTGTTTATTATACAGTTTTGTACATTTAAAAATAAACTGTTATTTTGATCGTCTGTGAGGTCAGGTGATCCAAAAAGTAAACGGTCAACTGTCAAGGTCATATGAATATTGATTGATTCTATATACCGATATCTCGAATCCTTGAATCTATGGCAATAAAAAAGATAATGTGAATTAGTTTCAGGGACACCTTGATGACAACTACAGTTGGGCGAATCTACTATATTTTTTAGAAATAGATGATAGTTTAGAGAGCTACATGCAGTTCTTAATCTCATGTGAAGGATTTGTCCAATTCGAGTTCCTGAGTAATAATAAGTGGGTTTCTTTATACATTTTGACTTATAATAGGATTTGAGAGATGAAGGAGACATGCTATCTCTTATTGACGTGTGTTCGCTGTTCCATAATCTTACAGTATTTATTTAATTTGAAGTACATGCTGTAATTTGATTGGTTTTTGAGCAATGACCAAAGTTACTTATTAAGGATAACTTGGTTTAGTATTAGGCCACGTCCCTTGGAGGAACTAGATTTTAGACTATTTATAGACGTTATTTACAAATTTCAAAACTTCCGTCGTCTGCTTGTCTATGTAAACAATGTTTGATCTCGTATTGCCGACAAAAAAGAAATTTAAAAAATGACGGAATAAAAGAAAAAGATGGACATGTTTTTTTTTCCGACATAGATGTTAGTTTCGAGGAAGTACAATCAATAGAATTTGATGGAGGTGTCTCTATATTAAACCATGAAGCCCTATAGGAGCTCGATAAGGCTTTTTTGTCATTGAGGACAGAACATTTTGCAGCCCCAAATCCCATTTCTGAACTGTCTCGGATAAAGAAATGCAAGACAAAAAGTCATCCTCTACTAGGAAAAGCACCAAATGGGTGTTTTGTTCAAATGGAAAATGGCCTAATAAAACCAGCTGTATATATATCTATACATAACATTTTATTTTTGCTCTGAGAAAGAACATAGTTTGCATCTCGAAAATGCTAGAATTGCAATATCTACAATATACAAGCAATCCAATCAAAAGATATCCATTTAGCCAAAATGTGATTCAGCACTCACACAGGTTACAGCTGTAGTTATGGAGCATGATGAGGAGAATGTAGAAGAAATAGTTTTTGAAGTTGAGAAATTGAAAGGAGAACAAAAAGTTCAAGGGGGAAGAATCTAATCAAGAACCCACTGCAAGTCATGAGAATGAAGCTGTAGATTTGGTCGAAGTTACATCTGATAACCAAAATGAAGGAAAAAGTACAGACGTGGAGAAAGAGGTACCTGATTATAGTATTATGAACGAGGCAGCTGAGATACCAATGAATGAAGGGGGTGTACAAAAGCATGTAGAATGTGCATACGATGAATTTGAAATTCATGTTAGATTTATATAGCCATTCCATGCTTTAATTAGGCCTAGGTTTAAAAAACAAATTCCCCTTTCACCAACCATGATCTTTAAATAGAGTAGGCATTCCACTGATATATAACAATACTTATCAATTATGGACTTTTTACGAGGTCAATATGTTATATATTATGATTATATTGACCCCAGATTTCGTCTTCGGTCAATATAATCCTAACAGGTCCATATATAACATATTGACAGAGTAAAAAGTCCTTAATTTTTATATTACATATGTAATGTATTACTCGTGTCATTGAAAATAAAATATTAACACATCATTATTTTATTGTTTAAGAACACAATAAAACTAGAATATTGTTAACTACAGGTGGAGTAGTGTAAACGCGGTCCGGAACGGACAATATCCGGATCTAAATTTAGTAACATAGCGTCAATATACTTAAAAATAGAAACATAGCGTCAAAAGTTTTTAAAAATAGAAACAAGACGGCTGGTTTCTTCACAGTGGAAAAAAATACATTAAATATTCTGTATATCACGTGACTGAATTAGCCAATGAAATTGTACGAAACTCACACCATATGTAATATATATATATAAATGTCTACAAAATATTTTAAAGACTTGATTCCTCAAAAATGGGAAGGGATGTCAAGCAAAAAAGAATCAGTTGCATTCTTGTAACTCTTTAGTATGATACCAGAGGCTTTTACATTGTATATAATTTTGATGTTTCTGGTGATATTATACAATTATAGTCTTTTGTAGAGATTGCTACGAGTTTCTATGGATCTATGAAAATTATATTGACCTAAGCCATAGGCTGGGCTCAATATTGATGCATTGGGTCCATAAAACTGATATTGACGTATTACCCCTTTTGTATCTTCAAACTCTTCATAGAAGATTGTTTTATTACAAAACAAATAACAGTGAAAGCGAGTCTCTATGAATTTAATCAATTTATTAATCCGATATTAAGTGTCCGGATTTGGGTATAGTTAGATAGAACACTGACGAAAAACATATGACAATGGTATGATGATTTAAAGAAATAAAATCAGACAAATATTACCTAATCTTTATTTCACAAAAATATTATATATCTTCCGGTAATAGATGTAGACCAAGAAATAAATGTTTGATTGGCCATTTTAATTTCATGTTCAAAATTTGATTTTGGAATGTCTGCTCCCATAACCCAGTGTAAATGGCCTTAATCACACACATCAATTACTTGTTATAGTCCATCGTGTATAATATCTAGATGTAAATCTTTACCAATGCTCCTATCATGCCGATGTCGTCCTCCCGATACGATATTACAAACGAAAACTTTCTATTTGTAATACACGGATGAAGTAATTGCACAACATGCATGTACATAGAAACATTCTTTGAGTACATATTTTGATTTCGTAAAGGGTTCCAATTTCTTTGTTTTGGAATCCAGTAGATGAGTCTCATCTGGTTATATATTAAATTTGATCTAAAACACATTTTATAGTATGTTGTTGTATACTTAAGTTCTATTATTGTATTTTACAAATACAATCGCGAATTCATTCATTTGCAAAATTATAACTGCGAAATTAGTAAATTATTTAAGAATTGAATGCATTCTTTTGAAGTTTCATTGGGGTATGAAAGCGTTGACCGAAGTTCCATGTTGAAAATGTGCTTCGATCAACGCTTTCATACCCCAATGAAACTTCAACTGCGCTTCATTGAAAATGTACTTCGGTCAACGCTTTCATACCCCAATGAAACTTCAAAAGAATGCATTCAATTCTTATAATTATATTTAAACCACACCAAAATTTAATATAGTTGAATTTTTCGTTGTGAATTTAATTTGTGTTAGATTATTTGCTGTTGGAAATTACTACGCCATTAATTGTTTACATCTGACTTCGTCATGGAGGCACTTGCAAGTTCGGGTTTGAGTTTCATTGGGATGTGAAACATCTCTTTTATAATCAGGTGACCACTTCATAATCAATCATATCGTAACATTTCAATGAAAAACGGAAGTAATGTAATTATATACTATTACAACTGCTGTGGTGTAATTAGCCTCGCGTGATGAAGCCAGACTATAAAATTGGTATTGTCTCTAAACTGTTGTTTCAGCGAACTATCACAATACAAATCCACCTCGGAGTTTTCTTCTAGTAGAAAACATGTATCATACTCATCTCGTAAAAAATAACTAGCGTTGGCAATATAGGGTTATGGTGTTTAACGCCACTGTCAACAATATTTCAGTTATATCGTGGCAGTCATTTTTATTGGTGTCGCCAGTTACATAATGTTGCATCGAGTACACCTCACCATGAGCGGAATTCGAACTCACAACGTTAGTTGTGATAATTACTGATTCCATGGGTAGTTGTAAATTCAGCTACCATACAATCACGGCTCCGACTGGCCTAATAAGACAGCATTCATGAAATATGCACAAATATTCTTAAAACCTCGCATTCAGAAAATAACCTTTAGAGGAAAAAAAGTATTCAGGACCGCATTACCGACAAGCGAGTTCTTGATTTGTCATCGCCAAATGTCGCGGTGATTTTCGAGTTCAATAAAGTGTGAATATATATAGATGAAATATGGTAGATAATTGCTGAAAAGTAATTTGTGTTTGAAAATGAAGACAAGACAGTAAAACCTAGAATGAATATCGAGCTTAAAAATATTACCCTTTCCTCATAAAATAACTAATCAAGAAACTACTGTCTCGTTGGTAATACAAAAATAAAATAAATTTGATATTAGGACGAGGAAAGAAGTTTACCATTGTAGAAAAATACACAAAAATTGTATTTCCCCTCTACTAGGGAGCTGGATAAAGCAGTCACAAGTTTACATATCCAAGTTAATAATTCCAATATGTACTTTTAGCATACGTCACAACTAACATAGTTTTTTTTATCACAAACATACTCATTTAATGCAATACGTGCTTTAATAAGAAATAAACTGGAAGCTATATAACATAATACTGTTTGATTCTAATAAAGTATCTGATGTTATTACATCTGATTATGACAAAATTATGATTATATACGATTTCTTCCTTCATCGCACTTTTTGTGATCAATAGATATATAATGTACATATGAAATTGTAATACTGTCTTCTGTAGATCTGTACTTTTACGGCCATCTTGCCTGTGTAATGCTGCGAATGGTCTCGCGCGAAAGATCGCGGATTCGAACTCGGTTACACTGAAGTCTATCATATTGACAATTTCCGATTCATTAAACTAGTTTATCCCCTATCAAAGCCAACCAAGTAAGTGGTCAGGCATATGTGTTCAGAGTATCGATTTTGCCACTAATGCTCCTCTTATCATATTGGTATTACTGATACAATAAAACTAGTTGATACCCGTGTCAAAGTGAAACAAAAAGTACGTGGTCATGTATACGTGTGTTGGGGGTATCGAATTTGCCACTATTTATACGATGTTTCCATTCGATTTTACAACTGCTGCAACATCGTGGTATGTTTTGTTCATTTTTCGCTCCACAATTACACAATACGGAGTAAGGGTAAAGTGTTGCTGGCCCAGTGTAGGTGTAACATTAAATAGTGTCCGACCTTACAATTGTCTCCTATGATAAAGTCAGAGGTCGGAATAAAGCACAGCGATGACCTCGTTCGGTCTGTGTAAGGTTTTTCATTACAAATTTAACACAACCGGGCACAGTTTCACAGGACACTATTATGTCTTACATAGGCACAATGTGTTGAAATTGAGCGTCATGTCCACAGGTAGATTACCTTCTCAGTAAGTTAAGAAGAATACATAACCAGCAGGGTGTGAATAAACCCCCGGATTATCATCATCTGATCACAAACCAACCCGTTCAAGCCACGATATAGCTAAAAAGTTGTTCATTTGGCTTTAGAGTTCAGGCCCTGGTTTTTACTGGAGTTCGTTTTACTCGATTTTTAGTTTTCCTTGCAGTGTTTTGTAGTTCACTGTTTGTCCTTTTTCTTTTGCAATTTGAATTGTCTTTCCTTCGATTTACGCCTCCCGGTTGCATGCTCACAGAGGGTGTGCCGGTGGTAGAATAGGCACCAGGTTTCACCGCCATAGAGGCACTAGTCCTCTAAAAGGGGCCAACCCCGCGGGAACCCCGGGGTATAGGAATGGGACCGAGAGCTTCTTCGGCTTGAAGCGGGGTCCGTCGGTTGTGCGGGATGCATAAATTCACAAGCAACCCGTCCGTAAATAAAACCGAGGTCCCGTGTTGAGAGATTGCCACCCTCTTCGCACGTTAAATAACCCAGTGTAACAGCTCATTCTGCTCATGAGTGGTCCATAGGAGACCTGTTGCACTGGCTAAACTATCCGTCCCTATCCATCACCTTTCTTTGTTTCGAGTCCCGTGGCGTTTAAATTTTTAAATGTTCTCGTCCTGAATATAGCAGAAAAAATGCTCGCTGGACGTTAAACACCAATCAATCAATCAATGCATGCCTTTCCTCTTACCTGCTATAGTTATTCTCTTTGTAACGAACAAGCGAGTGATTCACCACCCATGGACATTCTTATTTGTAATGAGATGTTAATTTATTTAAGCTGTTAATCGTTTGAAAACAAATAATTGATCCACTTGTTTCACCTTATTTAGTCATTTTCAGTTTGTCACAATGGATTACAACAAGAGAGTTATAGTTTGTCTACTGTTGTGTGTTGCTATTTTGACTTTGTATTTAAAACCACGCCATGTTCTACACACCATAAGATACATAACCCGGACTATACTATATAATCTCTTGTTGTAATCCATTGTGTAGTTTAATTGTGATTTTGTTGTTGACCACGTACTCAACCGCATGGCTTAAAAAATTGTGTTGGAATGTGGAAGGCATATTCGCATTGAGACGTACATTGAGTGAAAATATATGACACGTCTCATATTTCTATATTTGATCACAAGATGGTGTCAAATATCGTTGACAATAAGTAACTTTGTCGAATATATTTTTTGTGATAAATTTATAAACAAATATGCAACTGTAATGTGAGTAACATATCACATCTTATCATAATGGCTCAACATGGCCCAGTTGCTCCCATTATTGCATTTTTTTTTAAATTTTAATTTAAGCCTTGCAGTAATCGGTCAAAAATCCTGCAAAAAACTTTTTATCGGGAAAGACTATTGAGAGTCCTATTAAAAAGTAGCATACGAGAACAGTTTGAAGATATCAAAGGGGTCATCATAAGCCATAATTCAAGGAATGATATAGATGCAAAACACTACTGATTGTCTGATAACTAAATATTAAGATACAGGAACCCCACTATAAACAGGTGGTGACCTCGGGTGCTCTAGAAGGGTAAGCAGTTCCTGCTCCAATAGTGACACACTGTCTGTTACTCTTGTTACAAACCCGATGACAATATTGAATATTTGTTCCGCAAAGAGGAAATATGGAGTTGTATATTATAAATTATCCAGGAGAATGAATTCGTATACATAATAATAATACTTTGTGCAAGTTTATTACTGTAGTTACATGTGCGCTGTTTCGCATAATAATTGCCACTAATTTGTACTAAAAATGCTGTTGACAAGCATATGAATTATGTAAAAGCTACAAAAGAAAATAAGATGATTGAAGATATTTTTGGCAAGATCATATATATAATAATATTCTTTTAAGTCAAATAAAAATATATATGTGGTTCCGATTACATTAAAAAAACAAACAAAAACAGGGATTTTATTTTATTTTATATACATTTGTATATTTTTTTACATTGATTCTATGGGAGAGACATTGTGACTTTACGTATTGCAAAATGGCAAAAAAAATCTTTAGGGTAACCGGAACCACACATTTTTTTTATTTGGCCTTATTAATAAAATACTGTTAATGTAGAATATATGCATCTTTTCGATTAGAATAAACAGGTTTCTCGGAAAATTATTTTCAATAAAAAACAATTTTGTCTTTTCAGATTATTAAGTAAAATATATCCTTTTTAGAAGTAAGGTAAGTAAACTAATTTTTGAATGTTTTTATAAATGTTTTGGTTTTGGGGCATAGTTTTGCTTTTAGGTTGTGGAAAGATATTAGGAATCACAGGGACCCAGCATTGATTCCAAATCTCAACTTGTACGAATCAGGGGTTCGAGTAAGATTTTGTGGTATTGGAGGTGCTACCATTGACACCTTTTTAAATGATGTACATAGTAAAGTACACAAGGAATTGGTAAACATTCCCTCAAAAATAGTCTTAGTACAAATTGGTGGCAATGACCTGGATACAGAAGGTTTTGAGAAGGAAGTGTATGCTGCCAAAGTAAGAGAGTTTGTTTGCAGACTGCATACCAGGTACAATGTAGAATTGGTAGTTGTTTGCGAGATATTTGACCGTTTACGCTTGAGGACCTTGGACATTGACAGGTACCACAGAATAAGAGATTAAGTCAACCTGAATTTTTTTTTTTGAGTTTTCAAGAGAGGAGGGGGTTAAGTTCTGACGGCACAAACGTGGACTAATGAGGATCTATTCCTGCCAGACAAAGTTCATTTGAATTCGAAGGGAACTGTCAAGTTTTATCGCAGTTTGAGAGGTGCAGTTATTTCCTTGATCTAGTTTAATCCCATCACTTTTTCTAAATCATTTTGTTACTTGATACCTTTTCTGATGGTTCATCACTAGAAATTCTTGACAAATTAGAAGCAGCTGAAAAAGTAATGATGATTTTATTGAAACTGAGAAAGTACATCATAAACTTCTTTCAAATGGCATCAATACACATACTTGAATTTCATGAACGTTTCGCAAGTCCACACGACATCAGTATTTATGATTTACCCTATGTCATTACATTTACCATCCAATTTAAAGACTATTACAAGTTTACAACAAGTGACCATTAAGTTTGACTACTGGTCAATTCGTTTCTTTGAACATTCTAAACAAATTTATACAAGTTTTTTTTTTGGTAACTTGTCACACTTGTTTCGACAGTGGTATTTTTTTATTTGCATTTTATTCTAAAACCTGGCACTGTATTATAGGATATATCATCCTTTACAATTGCACATATTTGTCAAAAACCTTACTCAATAAGATACTGGTAGTGTGTTGTGGTAGATCTGTGCACATCTTGGACTGCTTGTATTTTTGCATCATCATATTTTTCACTTGTGCAGGGCAGATTTTGTTCGAAATTGAAAAATAATAGATATAAGTTTGAAAGTAGAGTGAAATTTAAAAGAAAAAAGAATATTTTGAACATTTATTTTATTAATTTTAATGTTTATTTCCTTGAATTTACAATAATAACCATGTCCAGTTGAATTCATATACATTGCATTTTCAGATCACAGAATGTGAAGTTGTAAAACAATAAGTGACCATGGTTGTCAACTGTTTTCCTGGACTCTTTCTTCTGTTGGAATATGAAGAAATGAAGAAAAATATGTCTAAGGTTTGTATGGTTGTAAAAGTATTTGATTTGATGTGAAATGACTATTTGGCAATTATCATGAGCAAGTGGTTGACGTCTGCGAAATACTGGTACCAACATTTCTCATTTTTTTAATTTTTAATTTATTAAAATTTATTATGTACAAGATGCATTTATTTACGTGCTTAAAACTTCCTGAGGTTAGTCAAATTTAAGCAAGTACATAGGTTTGCGCTCAGATATTGAAAAACTCTCATAAACTGCATACAATATACCGTCTAATTCATAATAATTATTTATTTCTTCATCTGTTTTGTCATCTGGTCTGTTATCTGAAATGTTCAATCTTAAAATGGGATTTTGAATTCAACAGGTATATCATCGTATATTGTATTTTCAGAATACAGATTATGAAGTAACCATGATTGTCAGCTGATTTCTTGGAAACACACTTCTGTTGGACTTTTTAAGAAATGAACGAATATGTGTCAAAGGTTTGTACATGAGAGCTTTTGTCTAATTAGTCAATATATTTAACTATCTTGCATATGATTGAATGGTCAAAGATGAATGAAATGTGACTCGCATCAACTGCATACCTTCTAAAGGATGCCAAATACCATTAACTGTAACATTTTGATTGGCTATGCACTTTTAATATTAAAATATTTACTTATATCATCATCACTTTCATTTTCAAACACATCAGAATATATTGTCTGTGTCAGCTTTCCCTCATTGTAGCATTTGATTTTGTGGATAGGCAGTTGCAGGTTCTGTTTGTTAATCTCTGAAATACATTTCTCCCTATATTTACAAATGTAGTTTCATTCTTCTTTTTCAGAGTAAGTCCTTAAATGATGAAGTGACGATCCTGCAGTGGAGGTTACTGGCCTGTCTGTGACATCATAAAATATGACTGACGTCTCATCGTTGCTCCACCATATACCTTTGCCACACAAGAGGAAACCAGAAATGCGTTGAAGATGTGTCTGGAATTTTTATGGATTTTTCATTATTGATGTAATAGGAATTGTTGTATTTATGTTATCATTGAGAAGGCTGGCTTGCTGGCTAACAATAGATTCTTGTCGTTGAAATGAATTTTGTTTTTCACGGTACTTTTGTTGAGCTCTAAAACGCAGAACAGCATTGTCAATAAAATGTGAAGGTTGCTTGTTACTTGTGTTTTTTGAGATTCAAAACTCCTTTCTTCTTCGGGAACTACGGAGCGTAGGCAGACAAGTCTGTAGGTCTCAGGAGCATGTGTGATTAGACTGTGGAAATTATTTCCTTCGGACATTGTATTTGGATTTCCAATTACTCATATGCATGTACTTGAAAATAAATAACAAAAGTTGTAAAGTCTCAAGATTTGTTTTGGAGTTCTTCTGGTGTAGTTGTCATAACAAATATTAATAATTTCTGCCAAAGAGTTACATATTGTGAGGATGTCATTGTTTACTTTTCCATCTTGATACATGGTTTGTGTGAACTTTGCTAGTTTTACTGCATATAATCTAGCATCTGACCCTTTAATTTGATTTTTCTCTCCAACAGTTTGAGAACAAAATTGTTCATATTGTTTTTTGATTTCTTTGTTGTCAAAGTGAGATGGTAATTCATTGATGATGTTTTGTACTACATTTGTAATATCATGCAGTGGTTCACATGCTAAAACCTCATACTGCTGACAGTTGATTTCAGATGCAGTTATAGCTGGATTACTGCACATAAGAGCAGGGGGCGCTGTAACCCTTCTAATGTTTCTTGGAGTTCTTGTTGGAGCTCAGTTTTGTTTAAGTTATTTGTGTTTATTCCCCTTCATTCCAGTTCATCAATATGACCTTCTTTCCTTAGATTTGAAAAAGGATTTGTCTGGCCCTCAGTTAATTTAGTCCATAGCATACCATCAACAAATGTTTTTCTCCTATCTTCTAATGATTTTATTTTTGTTGTTTTATGTTCATGCCAGGTTTTTGTTATCATTGGCCCTTATACCACAAATGCAGCTGAAGTGGCATCCACGTTGCTGACCAGCTTCAAACTGCCTGGCTGGTCCATCACCACTGAAAAGCCGTATGACATCATATATGGGTATCCCTTGGTTTTTTATTGGATTTGACAATTCATTGAGATCTTGGAGTCTCTCCCCAATATATCTTAATTGGTCTTTGTCAGTGCATTTTGATTGACCAAGAATGTACAGTTTTGGATGTTCAACTGTTGATGCTACATCATTTGGTTTTCTGTTGGGAAACGAGTTTGTACTCTTCATTTTTAAGAAACAATGCATTATCATATATGCCACTGACCATGAAACTTGTGAAGGTATGATTTAAGATATCAGAATGATCGTGCCATAATTTTAGCTGTCTCGTTCTTTCAAGTTTTTGTAGTTGATGTAACTTGTCTTCATTTGGGAATACCTCCCCAATTCTCTGAAACCTGTAAAAGTGATTTAATTTCCTTAACAGGTTAAATACATGATTAATCTAACAAGATGAAATGTGTATTAACTATGCATGAAACAAGAGCTATTGCTGTTCTTCATCTATAACTTTTAACTGCATCAATTGTGTAAAGATTTGCAGACTCACCTTGAGTGTGGTAAATTATGGGTTCCAGCCCTGGTCGGGTCAAACCATAGATGACAATATTTGTATTTGTTGCTTCTGTAAAAGCAAAGACTGGATGGCTCAGATTGTTGTTTCATTGAGCTAGACTGAGTATATTCTTCCTTACAGTGAAACTTTTAATAACAATTTAATATTTTTGCAGATATTTTGCTTGGTTTTGTTTTATGCTGTTTAACACCACTTTCCACAATATTTCAGTTATAATATGGCGGTCAGTTTTATTGGTGTAGGAAACCGGAGAAAACCACTGCTCTGCCGCAAGTCACTGAAAAACTTGATCACATAATGTACACTTCGCCCTTAAGGGCCTTAGTGGGATTTGAGCTCATGTGAGTGTTCCCTCTACACATATTTCGCATCCAGCTGTATAGGCCAGATGCTGAAAAAGAGTGTGTTTGTTAATGTAGATATTTCATAATTCATTGGTTTTTTGTTAATTTTATACCAAGTTTGTCAGTTACCCTTTTTTGTGCAGGGACTTAGATTTTTAATAATTGCACTTTTGTCGCTTATGTAATGGGAGGTATCTTATACTTTTGAAACAGTGGTGTTCTACTTTACTTTTTATGCAGACTTTGTGGTTAATATGATTAATTTGAAATCATTCAACGAAGTACATTTTGTATTAAGTGTGATAACATTTTTTAAATTCAATTGTGATTATTATCAACCTTTTGACCATTCACATGGGGCATTTGGTATATACTTAATTGTTTGTTTCTTCACATACCTGTCCTTTATCTCTTCTTCAAAAAGATTGTTATAGTCTTCGTCAGTAAATTGTCTCACAAAACCAGCCTTCACATGTTCATTCAAAAATTCCTCCCTCAATGTTTTCAGATCAAACTTTCTGCTGTAAATAATATTGTTTTTCTCAACAAGAGTGCCTGGAAAATATACAATTTTGCATTGAAACAAACCTTTTCTGTTTACATTTATATATAATTGCAGCAGTTATGAAGGTTGAGACGGCCATTATTACTAGTATCACAGCAAATCCAATAGGATGATACTACTGATAATGTATGTCTAAAGTTAATTTGTTTTATGTACTTTTATTATTTTTTCATTGATTGATTGTTTGATAAAATATGACTGTTGGTCTCTATGTAATTGTAGTTTATTACATATCAGAATAAATAGCAAAGAAATTGTAATGTATTTCATTACATGGTAAAAAAGGGAATGGTAATTGTAATTGAAGTTTTGTAATGTAATTGTAGTTTATTGCATATCAGAATATAAAGCATACATTTAATTGGTTGAACACTCTCCACGTGACCTTCACTGTTGTATATCGGTCCAAAAACTGTATATAAACTGGTCCTATACCAGTCTATACATGGTTTTTGGACTAGTCTATATCAGCATGTGACAAATTTCTGTGCATTTATATTGTGTGTTAAATACTAGTCTTCAATGCAATAAACACAATAGATACTGATATGGAGAGCAATATCAGGAGAGACGGACTGCCCTTGAAAGAGATATTTCGCTCGCCTCTGGCTTAGGCAATATCCTTTCCAGTGGTCCGTACCATGACCCTTGGCCAGTCTTTTTATCCCGATATTGCCCTCCATACCAGTAATGTATTACTTTGCAATGTAATTGACCCAGGCCTGTGAAATCTTACTCAAAATTGTATACTGGGGTCGTTTCTAATATACATTAGAAAGTTGATAAACTTATATTGCTTTTCTTTTGGTGCATCTATTCCATTAACAGTTTTAACCCTGCCACATTGTTGTGCATGTCTATAAAGGTAGAGCCAGGATTTCTATTGGGTTATAAAGGGGGGGGGGATTAATGGTTTAATTGCTTTGAGAAAAGAGTTAGTTGTTTGTTCCTGCCTTCAGGTTTTTTTTTACCTGTTTTGTCAATTATATTAGTAGTGATTGCTGTTGGAACTATTTTTCTTTTAATGTTGAAGTACCCAATTCTCGCTTTTTCTTTGACTATTGCCTTAATGTGTTTCAAACTTCTATAGGATGGTATTGCTACTTTGCTTGCCAGTCTTTTCTTGGCACGCCTTACACGTCGGAGATAGTCTCGTCCACTGACTCTTACATGGTTGTTGAAATGGTTGGTGTTTATACCATTTTGTTTGGCAAATTATTTTAGAATTTGACCCCCATTCAGTGGGAAAACACCATTTTTAGTTTGCATTTGGTATTGTTTTACCATACTTTGCCAATTTACATGACTTCCTGGTTTTAATGATTGGATTTCTTGTAAAAATTTCTCTTTTTCCAACAGATATCTAGAGAAATGTCCATGATGTTTTTTTCGTTTAATACACCAGCATTTTCCTTGTTGCAGCGTTATATCATTAACTGTTCTGCCTCCTCAGTATCGATATTAAAGAGTAAAAAGTCTATCCCGTTGATATTGCTCAAAAGATTTACCGGAGGCGAGAAAATTTAGGACATCGGCGTCGCTTGATTCTATTTCTTTTACAATTTTTGTCATGTCTTTCTTTGCTTGTAAAGTCTTTGTTTTCCTTTTTTCCTCCTGACATTTGTTTAGTGTTAATTTAATAGCCTTTGATAATGATTTTGATATGTCAACTCCGAGATTTCTTTCAGCAATTGGGGACAATATCTTAACAAAGTATTCGACTGTTTTTCCATTTCTTTTGTACATGGTGGTGATTTCTCTAAAAATGTGCTAGTGATATTGTTACATAACTTAACAATTTCTCTGTTTTCAGTGGGAAAGGAAGAGTGACTAGATAATATATCTGTATTGACGGACAAACATGCTTTGCAGTCCTGAAAGGAATGTTTACGTTTTTGTTGTGGTGACAAGTTACTTTCCCAAGAATATAATGAAAAGGTTTCAATAAACTTTGTTGTATCATGTGTCTTGTTATTTTTTGTCCAGTTTGAATTTGTTGTAATGTTTTTCTCTAATTTAGGAAGTCACCGTCCGAATATATCAAATTGAACCTGCATTTTTGGATAAGAGGCTGTAAAATTGGTGTAATTTTCATGCTTCTGACAAGTACTAATGGTATTGTCATATCTTGGAGATGGTTGTATTTTGGGAGATTCCTGTGATAGGTCTTCGTTTTTGTCATCCCAATATTTTATAGAGTCTCTGTCTTTTGTTGATCTAGTTATAAAATTTTCGCAAGATTGCAGATATTCATGGTGGCTGTTTCTGTTGGTTTTCCATCTTGATTCCAATAAAGGAGGGAAAATATTGTTGATTATGTATGTATTTTTTTTAGGTTGTAATTGGATTTGTTAGATATATATTATTGTCATTTTTTAGTTGAAATAAAATGATATTGAATTTTGTTTTATTTGAGGTACACACTGAAGTGAAAGAGAATGTAAGTGTATCCACATATATTCTCCAATCTGTTTGGATTTTTTTTTACAATACAACACAATGGATATTTACTATTTTATTTCTAAGAGTAAACAAGGATAAGATATGAGTTATTATAGGTGCAAGTCAATATATCGTCGGTGTACTTCACACTGTACCCTTTGGGGAGCCTTCAGAATTCTACAAAAAAAAAGTTGGATATAAATACAGTTACAAAATAAAATAATTACTAACTAAGTAATTGCTAATAATTTACAATTTTGATTTGTTCGTACATACTGTACAAATATTTTACATGGGTACATGAAGGATAACATGTCTTAAAACTGACGAGTCTAGAATTTATTCATGTCAAAAAATAATTCTGAGAAGATCAGCTGATGTAGACAAAATAAGCAATAAATATATGTGAAAAAGGTGGCTATCTGATATTAGTAGATAACTATTTTCTTGAAAAGCTACCCTTTGTTGGTCCACAATAGATCAGCAGAAATATAATTAGAATTTATACAAATTAATTGATTTGATACAGAAAGGAGGTTTTTCTTTTAAGCAATACATCATAACATGTTATTTAAAATAATTATTAAATGAAAACATGTTATATTAACGGCGGTCTTAAACAGACGCTCGTTATGACGTAAAATGGACGTCATTTATCCGGAATTTGCACCCGTCCATATTTGTATATTACATACTACGTCCTTCGTGTGTTTTAAAATAATCGCTGACATTGGTATTTGTCAATTAAATTTATGAAACTCGATAGAACAACGGCATCCCGAAGACTGATCTTTGAAAAATTTTAAGCCATCATTAGATACGACAATTTCCTATGGAAAAGAATACATGGATTGAACGTAGCAAGACAAATCCCATAGAACTCGGAATAAGGAGGGTTTCTGGCATATTTGGCCTTTCAATCTATTCGCACATTTAATAAAATGAAATTCAACACTTTGCCACGCATTTTTCTTGAAGAATAATAGGTTCTTTCATACGTTGATATGGAAGACTGGTGGATCTTCCACGAGTAATAGAAATGTTATGTCTTTTCACGAGTGGAGAGCAGCGGAACGAGTGGAACGACGTAAACAATTTCTATCACGAGTGGAAGATCCGGCAATGTTCCATATCAACACATAAAAGTACCTATTTCTTCCGTAAACAACATTTGTTTTCATATACGCACACCTATGTATGGATTTCATTGATCGATACCTCATTTACATATAATGTATTACTGTGCACTACGTCATAGTACGAAACTGAGAAATGTAGGTCATAGAGTACATTATGTTGCTTTACGATCAAGAGCTGTAATTAACCCTTTGACTGCGGTATTTCGTGTATAACCGTAACGTCGTGTGCGGTATTATTCCTGATGTTATGACCCTTTCATCAGGGTGACGTCATTTTAACAGCAATGTGAAGTTACTTACCGTTTTTTTTTCCATAATTTTAAAGTGGTTCTATATGTGCAATATCTGTATCTGACTTTAAATTGTGTAATCTAATTATAATGTATCTGAGTAACATATTCTTAAAGAAAATAAAAACAAAAGTAAATTTCTTTCCCCATGTACCATGGTGACGTTCTAAATTTAGCTCTTGTTAGAGGCGTTCTGATTGGATGTCACAACGAGTGCACGTAAACTCCTCTTTACTCAGTCGTCTCGAACCGAAAACGGCCATTTACGGAAGAATAGGATATTCCCAATCCGCCGATTCCTTCATTACTTGTATTGAACATCGGCGGCATGTCGTTGTTCTGTTCGGTTTTAGTGGTCACGATGCTACTTTGTCTTTAATGTGATCACGTGACCTCTGTGATTGATTCCTAATTTTTTTTTTCATTTTGAGTAGATAAATCATAATTGTATTGGTGTATGCCTTAAATGAATAAAATTAATGCATTATTGAACCAAAAAGTAAAAACACGTTTTTTTTTATGGATTTTCAGTTTATAGACTGCCTTAACATGACTGGTCAATAGTGTCATTACTAAGTCAAATGTACCTCAACAATGGAGGAAAGGTCTAGTCGTACCGATTTTCAAAGGTGGCGACAAGCCTAAAAATTCACCTGATAGCTACAGACCTGTCTGCTTGTTATCTGTTGTGTTAAAAGTATTTGAAAACTTATCTTACACGTCTCCAGTCACATGTATTGATACCAGGAACATTTCTCAACTCCTTCCAATAAGGATTTCAGAAGGGTCTTAGTTGTCTGACAGCCTTATTTAGTCTACTCGAAACTATTTATCACAAAAAAGTTAAAAAGTTAAGTATTTGTTGCTTTTTTGACAGTAGGAAAGCTTCCGACTCGGTGTGGCGAAAAGCTCTAATGTATAAAATGTTTAATGTAGGGGTTACTGGACAATTGGTGTATTATTGATGATTTTCATAGTAAATCCGAAAGCGCCTTGTAAATCAATGCAAATCAAAATATTTTAGTGTAACTGAATGTGATTGACAAGGGAGTGTTTTGTCTGGTATTCTGTATTTAGTATTTATTAATGATTTGTTATTTGAATTGAAAAAAAATGTAATATTTGAACAGGCATTGGTAATTTAACTTGTAATGCGCCTACACCTGCTGATGATATTGCATGTATTGCTACTTGACCTCGTGCTCAACAACGAATGGTATATGTTTGTTCGAACTACTCAAACAAGTGGCGATTTCAATTCAATGGTAACAAATCATATTAGTACAATTCTCTGAACACTCCAAAACCAGAGTTCCAAGTGGTCCATAAATGACGAACCTATACATGTATCTGACACTTATACCCACCTAGGTGTCGAGTTAAATGGTAATTTCAAATCACTCAACAGAACCAGAAATGCTTGTAGGAAAGCCAGAAATACGTATTTTGCTATGTTAAATATCAGAACTGAATATACAAACCCACTCGCACTAATTAAACTCTATAAAACTGTAGGGATTCCTTCTTGTTTGTACGGATGTGAAATCTGGAACAATATGAAAAACCAAGATATTAGCTTGCTGAATCGTCTTCAATATTTCATCGTTAAACACATACAGAAACTGCCCAAGTTCTGATATATGTGAAAGCTTAGTAGGTCTATATCCCATCATGTGTGAAATCGAAAAACACAAACTATATTTTGTCGGAAGGTTGCGCAATATGAACAGTAAACATCTACCGAAGAAGATCTTCCTAAATATAGTTTTTACATGTGTTTTCGATAAAGATACAGTTAGGTATGGTTAAGTCCCGGACATTCTGGATATTGTACAGAAATACCATCTTTCTGAATACATCACAGACTATCTATCAGATGGGCAATTTCCTGGTAAATTGCAGTGGAAAAAGGCCGTGTCATTAGCAGTCCTGTCATGCCAACAACAAAACTGGACTCAAAATTTCCTTGTGTGTCAATCGTAACAAACATGTACCAAAAGGTAGAAGGAACTAATTAAGACTTATAATATAAGGCTTGTGGAAAATGCCGCTATTTTAACTTAAATAGTGAAGACGAATATACTAGATGTGGCTTTCATTTGTTAGATTGATTAAAGTTTTGCTAAAACTCAAGCTAGCAGTAATTCAGCTATATTCTGGACGATTTGGGGAGCTAAATTGGAACAATAAAATTACTCAAACCTTTAAAACTTCCCAATATCCATGAAATAATTAAAATATACACACATTTTGAAACATCATTTTCTATTTAACAAGTATTATACAATACACTTGTGTAACTCGGTATGTGTTTTGGCGACCATTGTTATTTGGTTTTCTTTTGAACATTGTTTCCCTGTCATTTTTCTAATTGCCGATTTAAATCTTGTTTTCCTCATTTTAATCTTCAAACTTTTCTTCACTCGAATGTATTTTTTTCATGCGTATAATCAATTTCGTAATTCCCCAATTTTGACATTTATACATACACATTTGTTTTTGGATTGCATATCGACAATCTTAGACTTGGAATATTAATAAATGTTGTCATACGGGACATTTTCACAACTTTTATTAAAAAAAACGCGTATGAAAATGCTACGATAAAATCATACAAATACTACCAGATTTTTCAATTCATAAAATAAATATTATGTAACTCCAGGTAATTAATTTGGACCAAGTAAGTTTGATTGCGGCTTTTTATTTCATGTTCATAATTTGATAAGACGTCTTCCTCCAGATATGAAACTACAAAAGAAATATATTACATGGGGAACATCCTGACAGTGCTTATTTTACTTTCACACGACATCTTGAAGGTTCTAATATTATTGCATTGATATTAAATGGACGCGCCTTTTCTCGTTATATATTAAATTTGATCTTAATTTAACGCAAATCATTTTATGTCGTTTCCTGATTAAATCCCCCTCTTAATAGTATCGTACTAAAAATAACATGAATTTATCGACAAAAACACAACTGCGAAAAAATTAGATTATATACTATTGCATTCGCTCTTCTGTGGTGTAATGGTAAGCGTGCTAGCCTCTAAATTTAGTGGGATTGATCGTTCGTTCGAAGCCCGGTCAGGTCAGGTCAAACCAAAGAACTATTAAATTGACACGCGACAGAAAAGCCCAGAATGAATATCGAGATTATAAACATTCTTTTTTCTCATAAATAACTAATCAAGAAACTGTTATCTCATTGGTAGTAAAAAAATATCATTTTTTATTGGGGAAAAAGTGGGAGGGATACATTTATACTATTTGCAGAAAATTGCAAGAATTTGGTATTGGTTGAAAATTGTATTTTTCACTTGTTTGGCTGGATAAAACCCTTCTCGCACCTACAGTCTCAAGTTTACATATCCCAGTTAATGTTTCCAATATGTACTTTTAATTACATACGTCACAACTAACATAGTTATTCATCAAAAATATACTTATTTAATGTAATGCGTGCTTAAGAAATAAACCGGAAGCCATATAAAATAATACTGTCCGATTCCAATAAAATATATGATTTTATTACATCTGATTATGACAAAGTTATGATTAAACTATATATATAACATAAATGTGAGATTGCAATACTGTCGGAAGCAACATCTAGTGTACTTTTACGGCCATCTCGCTTGTGTAATGCTGCGATTGCTCTCACGCGAAAGATCGCGGATTCGAACTCCGGTTTAGTTACACCAAAGTCTATCATATTGGTATTTTCTAATTCTATAAAACTAGCTTATCACCGTACCAAAGACGAAACTGTTAGTGGTCATGTGTACGTGTGTTAGGGGTGTCGATTTTGCCACTATTTATACCTTTTTCTATTCGATGTCACAACTCTTCCAACAGTGTGGTATATTTTTATCATATCTTTTCTCTGACAAGTATGTAATATTAAGGAGTAGGTGTGAAGTATTGTTGGCCCAATGTCATCATAATGTGTTCGAATGGAGTGACATGTATACCTGCAGATTACTGTTTCAGTAAGCTAACATAATTAATATCCAGCAGTATGTTGATCCTGTATAAAACAAACTAAAAGTGCTCATTCGGCTTTAAACAACAGCTAGCAATATCTATGTTACGAATATTCCCGTCTTTTCCTGATCCGTGACGCATCACTGGGTTTGTAATTAAGAGTAACACGACGGGTGTGACTAGTGGAGCACGAACTGCTTATCCTTTCCGAGCACCCGCGTTCAGCACCGGGTTTATAATGTCCTAATATAAACAAAATGAGTGGCATGTTGTCACTGTATAATGTAAAACTGTTAAGCAATGTAGCTGTTTTTGTGAACAAACTGAATAAGTTATTCTAATTTCAATGTTCATATTATGCCCTTTTGCTTGTCTACTTACTCATTCTGTTATTTGTATTTGTATATATGTTGATGTATGACCTCATGTAGAACATGGTTGTGTCTGAGTGTACCAATACAATCTTGAAATCTTGAATCGATATTTCTTCGTCAGTGCAGTGTTTTGTATATCGCTGTTCGAAATTTTTATTCATATTATCAGTCATTTGATTTACGCCTTCCGATTTCCCTCTTCAAGCCTTTCGTCTTGCCCCTCATGTGCATTTAGCAATCGTTCAGTGAATTTCAAATCATTGGCACTCGATGGTTGCATTTGATACTTCGCAATGATTGACATTTGCATCAGGTTAGACTATTATGTTATATAAATACTGCAATTTAAATGAACTACGGCTTTTGATTGAACAGAATACTGACAAGTCTAATGTTCTTGATTGACTAATCCGGAAATTTAGATCTGAAATAAAACGAACTCTTTTAATTAATTGTAGGACGATAGAGGAAATGCAATTTGCTTCAATATTAGCTTTTTAGGGTTTGAACATTTACGCAATATTACTAAATGAATGTTCTTTTTCACAAGATATTTGTTTTGCAATAGTATGTCGCTTATGCGTCCTAATTGTTGAAAGAAAAATACAAGTAGCATTCTTTGATGCCGTCTGTAAACTCACCATTTTGCAAAAAAAACAACCACACCATTAATATTGGATGAAAAATAAATAAGTTAAAATTTCCCGCTTTTATGTCAAAAACAGTGTTATGTTTGTAGTTACATAATAACGCTACGCATTTTCGTAAGGAAGTTATTTAAATAAAATCTCATCCAAATCAGATGAAAAATAAACTTTCAATGTACTAACAACAGAAACATCATTTTTGCACCACATGGCCTCTTGCTTGAAAAATTACTTTCATATACAAATTTGATTTTCATTTTAGCACATACATTGTAATTAGACTACTTTATTACACAAGATATAATTCTGAAAAAAATACATAAATATTTATAAAATTCATACTGTAACGACGAGTTAAAAAAGTCAAATCAGAAAGAAATTTATTATTATTCGGCGAGACATAAAAATTGTAAAGTGGACTGTTGATGAGAGAAAATGTGTTCTTTTTGTCAACCGAGCAGGCAAGGCTATATTGACCTTTTTTTACTTTAGGGGACCGTGTC
The DNA here is from genome assembly GCA_002080005.1 of Gigantidas platifrons. Classification (NCBI taxonomy): domain Eukaryota; kingdom Metazoa; phylum Mollusca; class Bivalvia; order Mytilida; family Modiolidae; genus Gigantidas; species Gigantidas platifrons. Next base: position 190,608 of record MJUT01012361.1, on the reverse strand, counting down.
CATTAAACTGTACTTTATCGGAATATTTTCATGTTGAGACATACAATTCGCTAAAACAACGTTGACCTTGAAAATCAATAGGGTTCCATATTTTCTTAAGGACTAAGTATGTACTAAGTTTGGTCAAAATCCATTGAAGGATGTTGATTCTATAGTGTTCACAATGATGTTACGCGGTAAAAATTTGTCCCGGTGACCTTGACCTTTGACCTTGAAAATCAATGAGGTTCCAGATTCTCTTAAGGACTAAGTATGTACCAAGTTTGGTCAAAATCCATTGAAGGATGTTGATTCTATAGTGTTCACAAGGATGTTACGGAAAGACGGTAGCGTTACTATATCCCTTCGCAACTTCGTTGGCGAGGGGATAATAAAACCGTGCTATCCGCACCCCAGTCGGTACTTGACACAAATTTTAAAATATTTAAGGCTCTTATTTTTAAGCATTTTAATATAGGGTAGAAAGGTAAGTTTACTATCAAAAAGGAGACCCAAACATTTAGGTTGGGGACTATTTTTATAGGGGTATTGTATAATTTTAACTCCGAGTCTGGATGGAGTCCTCTTTTATTACAAAAGTGCATCCTACAGTTTTTGAGCTAGAGAATTTAAATTCATTCTCCATTTTTCTATCTTATTTATACATAGTTGTAATTGTCTTTCAATGTTGTTCATATTCTTGCCCCGATAGCATGATGTGTTTTAGCAGACATCTTAAAAATGGCCGCCATTCTCACAATGTTTTTTTTTCTCGAATTTTGCCCGATTTCAAACTTAAGCTAGAGATTCCTAATATAATGCTTGTGTGTAAGTTTGGAATGAGTTGGTCAACAAATAAAAATCTTAGAGCGCTTACAACATATCTCGGACGGACGGACTAACAGAATAACGGATGGACGCCCAACATTTCAATATCCCCCGCTCCGCTTTGCGGGGCGGGGGACAAAAATACCCCTATAATGTCTTCTATTACTTGAGGGGTACCACAATCTATATACCGCATGTGCTAAACATGAAAAACCAAATTATACATTAACTATATAAATACTAGAAATCATCATTGTAATAGCGAGCATCGAAAGATGCGAGCTAAACAGCAACATGTGTGTAAGGAGATTAATCAATATATGAACAATACCAACCGGAAATGGTTTCTAAGTTTCGGCATAGAATGGACAATCGGAGTGAAGTACAGGATTGATTGATTGGTGTTTAACGTCCAGCGAGCAATTTTTAAGCTATATTCAGGACGAGAACTTTTCAAAATTTAAACGCCACGTGATTCGAAACAAGGAAATGTGATGGGTAGGGACGGATAATTTAGCCAGTTGAACAGGTCTCTATGGACCACTCATCATGAGGATAATGCTCATAGTGAGCTGTTACACTGGGTTCTTTAACGTGCGAAGAGGGTGGCAATCTCTCAACACGGGACCTCGGTTTTATTTACGTCTCATCCAAAGGACGGGTTGGTTGTGAATTTCTACATCCCGCACAACCAACGGACGCTCCTTCAAGCCGAAGAAGCTCTCGGTCCCATTTCTATATCCTGGGGTTCCTGCGGGGATGACCTCTTTTAGAGGACTAGTGCCTCTAGGACGGAGAAACATGGTGCCTATTCTACCCCGGCACACCCTCTGGGAGGGGGTTGTACAAATAAAATAAACATTAAAAATATAATACCATACATCTAGAACATATATTATATGACTATATTTTTGCATATAAATTAATTTCGTTTAAAAATCGCAAAATGGTGTCGCCTGCGACATTTGTAAATTAATTAGATAAATTGTTGGCATTGTAGAATGTCTGCCGAACATCGGCAACATCCACACAATCAATCAAGACATGTTTTAATGAAAAATTAGAATTACACGGAATACATTCCGGTAGTTCCTCATTATTTAACAAATAGCTATGAGTAAGTCTACTATGACATATACGACATCTGGTCAATACTACCTGTTCCTTCCGATTTTGACCGTAAGAACAAGGAGTCTTGCCAACTAGGGAATGCATTTCGTGTAATTTGCTATGAATTTGCTGGTCCCAGCTATCTTGCCAACGTTTTAAAATATATTTAACTATAAAAGGTTTAATATCTGTATAAGGAATAGAGCAATTGGATACAGGATCGTCCAATGCGTTCTTGGCTTCCCGATCAACGACTGTGTTCCCATTGATGCCTATATGACTAGGGATCCATGTAAAAAATACATGTTTACCAATAGCAACAAGATTTTATAAGTTTCAACAATTTTTAAAATAAAAGGGTTTCGAGTTTTACAACTCTCAATTGCCAACAGGCAAGAAAGAGAATCGGAACAGAACATGAATTTACTCTTTTCAGAAGAGGCAA
>MJUT01012361.1:169020-187742 GCA_002080005.1 Gigantidas platifrons | reverse complement strand
CAAAATTGTGTTGCCTGCGACATTTGTAAATAAATTAGATAAACTGTTGGCATTGTAGAATGTCTGCCGAACATCGGCAACATCCACACAATCAATCAAGACATGTTTTAATGAAAAATTAGAATTACACGGAATACATTCCGGTCGTTCCTCATTATTTAACAAATAGCTATGAGTAAGTCTACTATGACCTATACGACATCTGGTCAAGACTACCTGTTCCTTCCGATTTTGACCATAAGAACAAGGAGTCTTGCCAACTAGGGAATGCATTTCGTGCAATTTGTTATGAATTTGCTGGTCCCAGCTATCTTGCCAACGTTTAAAAATAGATTTAACTATAAAAGGTTTAATATCTGTATAAGGAATAGAACAATTGGATACAAGATCATCCAATGCGTTCTTGGCTTCTCGATCAACGACTGTGTTCCCATGGATGCCTATATGACTAGGGATCCATGTAAAAAATACATGTTTACCAATAGCAACAAGGCTTTTATAAATTTCAACAATTTTTAAAATAAAAGGGTTTCGAGTTTTACAACTCTCAATTGCCAACAGGCAAGAAAGAGAATCGGAACAGAACATGAATTTACTCTTTTCAGAAGAGGCAACGAACTTCAAGGCAAGAAGTATTGCATTAGATTCTGCACTGAAGATCGAACTGGCAGATGGTATTCGAGCAGAGTAGACCTGCTGTCCAAAAACAGCTGCCGACGCTACTCTATCACCATCCTTTGAACCATCAGTATATATTATATATTGCAGAGTATTCAGATGTTACCGATCTAAGTTTCAGCAAAATGTTGCTGAATTAGTAAAGGGTTTGTTTCTGATTTTTTGTGTTGTGTAAGTTCAAAATTAAAAGTAGGCTTTGGATTTAACCATGGCGGGTTTTCAGGAATTAAGTAGGTGCTATGCCATCCAAATTTATATCAGAATTTTCAAAGTGTGATTTTACCAAAAGGTTGAATTTTATTGGATTGTTTATCGTAAACATTTTCATATAGAGGGTTAAAAACACAGTCATGTGCAGGATTTGAAGGATAAGCCTTCAATTTGTTTGCATACTGCATACCAAGTTTGATACGTCTGTTTTCAAGGGAAGGCTCGTTTGCTTCAACATACAAACTCTCAACTGGAAACGTTCTGAACGCTCCAAGTGAGAGTCGTAATCCTTGATGATGGACTGTATCTAGTAACTTGATATACGATGGACGGGCTGAACCGTAAACGATACATCCGTAGTCCAATTTTGATCGAATCAACGATCTATATAAATTTAATAAAACCGTGCTATCCGCACCCCAGTTAGTACTGGACACAAATTTTAAAATATTAAGAGCTTTAAGGCCCTTATTTTTAAGCATTTTAATATGGGGTAGAAAAGTAAGTTTACTATCAAAAAGAAGACCTAACAATTTAGTTTCTGAAACTATTTTAATAGGGGAATTATATAGTTTTAACTCCGGGTCTGGATGGAGTCCTCTTTTATTACAAAAGTGCATCTATACAGTTTTTGAGCTGGATAATTTAAACCCATTCTCCATTGCCCACTTTTCTATCTTATTTAGACATAGTTGTAATTGTCTTTCAATGGTGTTCATATTTTTGCCCCGATAACATATCAGGAAGTCATCTACATAGAGAGAACCCTCAATATTTTCATTTAAAACTTTAGTAAGACTGTTTATTTTAATACTGAATAATGTAACAGAGAGGATGCTTCCCTGGGGAACTCCCATCTCTTGTTCCTGTATGTCAGAATAAGTTGAATGAACTCTTGACATTAAATTCTCTGTCAGATAGAAAATTTGAAATAAAATTAGGTAGATTACCTTTCAACCCCATATCAAAGAGGTTGAAAAATCGAAAAAGATAGACGCATCATGCTCCTTTTTGGCAAAGGCGTTTCGAATAAAAGTTTCAAAACGAACAAGATGATCTAATGTGCTTCTACCCTGACGGAATCCACACTGTATATTGGACAAGATTCCATTGGATTCAAGAAACCATACAAGGCGAGCATTGATCATCCTTTCCATGGTTTTGCACACGCAACTAGTTAGTGCAATGGGCCGATAATTCGACGGTTCGGAATGGTCTTTACCAGGTTTTGGAATAGGAATGACATTCCAAATTGATGGCAAGTCGCCTGTTTCCCAAATATCATTCATGAGATCTAAAAGAACTTGGGAGTGCCGATTACGGAAGATGTTTGAGAAGCTGGTTGAAGTACAGGAAATAGCCTTTTAATTTGAATAAAAAAGAACTATCCAGTTCAGAAAACCCCCCAAAAAATAGAAAGGAAACCATACAGCTTCTTTACATCAAACTATTAATTTATTTAAAGAATGGACAATCGTTAAACCTTTTTGTTTCGCCCCTAAAGAACGGCATCTCGAAAGTGAGCCCAGAAGCACAAAATGATATTCAAATGCATGGCTATGATTTCTATCAAATAAATTTCATATATATTTTATAAATTACAGTGGCTTTTAAGATCCTTGCAGTGGAAATTGGGGTGAGACCAGAAATATATTCGTTATCGGGCAATTGTAAAATGAATGTAAATTACGAAACGCACATGAAAAATTCCGGATGAATAAGTAGTTTAGAGTTAAGAAAATGAAAATAAATAGTTATATGTTGAATCATTTATTAAAAATTCAAATAAACTAAAACGAACTGCCTGTACCGGAGGGTACTGGGGGCGGTGTTGGAGAAGGTCCCCAACTCTCGGCAGGGGATCCACCTCCACTGTTTCCATGGGGACAGGGTCACGGTCAAGCTCTGGCTGGACTCCTACCCTGAAACCTACTTTGGTTTCACACTGACGGTCAAGGGGTTCGAGGAAGGCCAGAAGCGGGGGTTGCAGGCCGTACCCAGTACCAGACTCCTCTTGGAGTCTGACTCGCCCGATGTGACTGGTTCTGTAAACCATCCCGCTCACCTGTTCAGGGTGGCGGAGGAGGTCGCTCGGGTGAGAGACCAATCTCCCATGGACGTCCTCCGGGCAGGTCTGGCCAACGGTCAGGCTCTGTACCGGAGGAAGTAGGAGTTTGAGGTCTAGGGGGAGTCACAGAGACAGAGGAAAATATAAAAAAGGGGGGCGAAGTGTAAGGGAAATAACTTGAGAATGTCGCTCGGGGGCTCGCATATAGGATCAAGGTGTAAGAGAAATCTGAAGTAATGGGTCTTGTGGAGGTATCATCAGTCTCTTGTGAGCCCTAAATTGGCCTTTGGATTTATGCGTAGACCCCGGTCGGCCCCTTGTTTGGCAGGTGTTTTGTCATGGTCCTACCCTGCCGGGCGATACCCGGTGAGAAGGCCCGGGGGGGGGGGCTCGCGGATTTATCCTTGCAGCCCAGGAGAGATTGTTTGGGGATAGGTCTGGTCATATCCATACCACATCCCTTGCCCGGTCTTGGGGGATTTCCCAGGTTGGGTGGGCCCCGGGGCTTTTGGAATAAAATGGGGAAGAGTGTAGGGGCTCGTGGGGTGATGTGGGCTGAATAGTACGATCTAACCGTGATGCATCAGTATAAAACCAGCAGCCATATTAGACAGACTAGACTTATCAGACGTAAATAGTAATAGCCAACAGTAGCCTCTGTAGCTGATACAAACAGATTGGTAAGTAGTGCCAATTTGCTACAATAACATTATAATGTGAGATGGAGACATATTGTTTGACCAAAGATAATTAATAAAACATATTACCTCCAGTTTTTTCGCAAATAAGTTTTGTTACGATCCACAATTTTAGTTACGGATGTTATATGGCATTTGGCCACACATTTTAAAATTCAATTCAAAGCAATTATCACTGTAAATCTTTTTTACGCCCTTTTTGTCTCAATATATATATTTTTTTAAACTTTTTAACGAAAAAAAATTTAATGTTTTAATAAAAATGGTCTTTTAATGCACGTGCGTTTTACTGTTATTTACTATGCGACACGGAAAAAATCCATTTGTAAGCTCTTTTGCAGCAGCAGCAGCAAGAAAAGCGGATTTCCAATAATGATCCCATTCTTTATTTTTTTTCAGCTACAGATTAAAGTAACATTGTTCAAAACATAAAATCATATTATTTTAGTAAAATAAATGTGCAATTGGCAAACGACAGTTAATGTTATTTTAATCAAAAAAGAGGGCCCATTTTTCTGGAATGACTGAAATGACTTTAAAATGTCCCAGTTGAATTACCGCGTCGTTGTAATCTTGATCTTTATACATTTTATATTTATTCTTTGTGCCGCACAAAACAGTAGTCACGTGGGAGGTAACGACACCTTATAAAAACACATTTTAACACAATCAAAGAATATATTTACGAACTTTACACTGAATTTGTGTTTATTCTGATTATTTTTAACATCCTTTGTTTCCCCGTGGGTAAATCGGCCACCTAAGCATATTCTGAGAGCAAAGATTTATTCGAACTAAAAAAATTGATGACTTCAAATCGGTCACGTAAAAATATTTGTGGAAATAGGCCAAAGGAATTATATTATTAAGATGACAATAACTATTTTAAACACTTTCAACCGTACTTTAAATTTGTGAAAAATGTTTTCATTTCATCCCTGATTTCACTCCAAAGAAAAACAAAAATGAAACCAGCCAAGTCATGAGATTTTGTATACAGTATAGTTTTCTTTTCTTTTTGTCATATTTTTACGCTAAATTCACATTAAATAGGCCAAAGGAATTATATTATTAGGATGACAATAACTTTTTTTTTTTCAATCGACGAATATTTAATAATGCGATAGTCTTGGCCGCCTAAAATGATCGTTGCATAACTTGTGACGCGCTAAATAATGTAAACAACACAATGGACGCCGGTAGAAGGGTTTCCTGCAATGTGAATTTTATTCTGAGCCTTTTGAAATTGGTGTTAAATTGGGCTTAAATAAAATCAGCATATTTTAATGATCTCTATCGATTTTAATCAATACATACACTCGGGTGACAAAAGTATTTCACGTTTTGTGTACACAACGTCACGATACCAGATAAGAAGGTACTTCGGTTGCCTATAATTTTTTTGACATTGATCATTACGTAACCAAATTTAGACATGATAATTTATTAAATATGACGTGTTAGTGACTAATTTCCACGCGCGTACACAAAACGTAAACGCTGCAAAAAGGGAGTTTAAAACATGGAACATGGCTAGAAAAACAAAGGAGATGAGCCCTGACCAAAAACGGCAAGTAGTACGGCTACACCAGGATGGATTTAAAAAAAATAGAAATCGGAAAAATAATTGGCTTTAGTCGATCTGCAATGTCTAAATAAAAGCAAGCAAGGTGAGCGTGCATTGGTAAGGTTTGTAAAAAAGGATCGTAGAAGAAGCTTACGCGATTTGATGAATGAATTTAATCAGTCTGTTCCAATTCCGATTTGTAAAAGGTCAATTCAAAGACGACTGAGTAAAAATGGCTTTCACAGAAGAATTGTTGCGAAAACACTGACAATTTCGTTGAAAAATAGACAAAAATCGTGTGCGATGTTGCCAAAATAGACTATACTGGACAATACAAGAACAATGGAATAAAATAATATTTTTTGATGAAATGCAGGTGGTGTTAGGGAAATAATCACGTGTATATGTGTCGGAAATACGAGGAAAGGTGGAGCACGCAATGTTTATGATTGTATGGAAGCCGCAATGGCAGTGCCCGTGTGTCTGTAATGTTCGGGGTGTATATGTAAAGAGAGAGTTGGTACAATCACAGATGTAGAAGGAAATATTAACTCGGCCAAGTACATAGACATTCTTGATAATAATCTTTGGCCAGTCGTTGCAAAATTCTAAAATGGATTTTCCAAGATGACAACGCCCCGGTACATCAGTCCATCAGTCAGTACAGACAAAACTGGAAAGATAATAATGATGTCGATTGTCTTGATTGGCCATCATCCCAATCACCATATCTTAATATAATCGAAAACATTTGGAGATTAATTAAAATACGACTTCAACGGAAACAACAAACCATTCATTCCAAGGGTGACCTAATCCGCGCCGTCACACGAATTTGGTATTCCATTTCAAGTGTGTACATTTCAAACTTATATCGATCTCTTCCAAGACGACTAAGACATGTAATTAAACCTAAAGGTCATGTTACTAAATACTGAAAGTTTGGTGAGTATAATTTTATTTATTATCAAGTTATAGCTTGTCCAACATCAACAAACTTCAACCGCATAACTTAAAGTGACGTCGTAAACGTGAAATACTTTTGTCACCTAACTGTACCTTTAAAAATCTCACCTTTGTGAAAAATCTCCAAAATGTTGAGGTCAGGCTATTTTTATCCTAGACTCATTCTCACGGAACTGCGACAATTGCAGGAAAAAAAATCCCCAAACATTTTGTCAAGAAACGAATTTATAGGTTGTCATCAGGAAACTGATTATACTGGCCATTAAAACCCAAAATATTTTCAACGTTTGATGTTTTCATAATAATATGTACCGACAACGAACCACCTGTACAATGATTTTCTAAGCCTATTTGAAAATAGACCTACACTTATTTATTTGTTCTAGTTGTATATAAAATTTAGTATATGCATTTGAATGTTGGTAAAAATATGACCATAAGTGATCCACAATACAAATATGCCGCGGTTCCATCGCTGAAGCGCTGATTTTGTTTCAAAATATACGTTTCAATAATATGAATATAGCAAGGAAATGTTAATTTTTAAAATGCTGTTACCTTTCATTTGCCTTACAATTACAACCTGATAATATCTTATATAAATAAGTAGCTATAGACACCTTGTAATGTTCCTTCTTTACCAGGTCAGACACCAAATCTTTAAATTGAAGAACAAAACAATAAACGTATTTATCAATCTTGTCCCGTAAATTCAAAAGAATTGTCCCGTAGATTATAACTTTGCCAAATGCTATACTACTTTGTACTTCAGAAAAAAAACCTAACGTGATCTTAGAGAAATGTTGATGTTTTACTGAGTAAAAGGAAACAGACAAAATGCTGGTCTCTCTTGGTCCACATGATTAATAAAATCAAACTCATAAAATTTTTTAAAAAGTAAATATTTACTGGTTTCGCGAACAAACTAAACAATTTAGAAATAATAAAACGGAATACGGCAAAATAACAACTTGAATACTTTGATAACAGTCAAATAGAGTATAGATCGCCATCAATAGTGAAAACGACTTGTCCCGTAGGTTAGTTACTGTTGTATGCCTCTATAAACCCCATGACATCATCAGAAAAACGAAACGGTCGACCTCCTTTTCCGGTGGCAATTGGGTGCTCGATTTTGCGAATTATATATTTGCTGTTAATTCATATCATGTGCTGTTTGTTTGGCTAACGAAATCTTTTCACAACTTTACCGCTCTCAACCATAAAGTCAAGACTCTTATCACTAACGTCGTCCTCTAAAACTTTTCCGATGCAACAACTTCTATCATAAGCCGCTAGAACATAATCGCCCTTGCTACAGGTAATGTCTTCATTCTCTACAGGAGTTGCATTGTTGTTATGAACCTCAATGTGTGTATCATGCACGGGATGTTCAGTCTTTTAGCAAGTCAATGCTGTCCTACCCGCATCCAGATACTCCATGAAATCCATCTGCACTATTAAAACAGTTCCAACACGCACAGGTAGTGTTTCATTTTAACAAATTACGATTGTTATCTGTTGAAATTGTATGCAAAGTCATCGTTCCCTTTACTGGTGTAATGGCTGCTTTCCTTTCTTCGGCTTCAGCATTTGTCATCTCGTATTCATCAGTAGTGATTAGCTGATATTTGATCTCGCCCTCAGACTGAGTGGCCCAAGGGAAACAATCCATGGCATCTTGAATTGCCGCTTTTTCCTGTTTTACTGCATTATCCGCGTTCCTTTTGGTGGTGCCACGCACTACATCACACACACTCTTTCTATGGCCTGATTCAAAGTAATGCCATGATGCTTTGCATCCATGATGAACTTCAAACCTACTGATCAAATCAAACACAGACTTATTTTGGTATTGGGATGATGAGGAGTCTGTCTTAAAATGTACATATTTCAGTTCTGGTACGTAATTCTTTACTGTATTTACTAATTTATTCACAATCGCATACACCATTGCGGCATTGTGGTGCAAAACGGTGCAAATTGCAGTGAAATTTATAAATTGAAATTCTAATGGTACGTTGACGGGTTTTATTTATGTATTTTAGTTTTCAGTGTTGTATCTCTTAAGACTTCCCGTTTGGAATTAATCCCCCCCCCCAAAAAAAAAAACAATCGCAACACCATGCGGGCCTTTAAGGTGAGACGTTTCATACAAGTTCCGTATCTTTGCATCCTAGCTCAGGCCTACACGTATTGACATCACCCATACAATTTCGGCTTTTATATTGCGCGCTACACCCATTGGTGAATTCGTGCAGAGCTTCGACATGTTACAGATATCCACTTCAAATAATTAGAAAGTTCTTCTCCTTGAAATATTACTGCCTTTCAGATCCGCTTTCAAACTTCTTCTTATCGTATGTAATTAACATATTTTTTAATTTATCTTTATGTTTAATGACCAGTTATTATTTCTGCATTTATACGGAAATCAATCAATTATTTCTTCATCTCATACAATTTTATTTAAGTCAGCAATGTATGTAAAGGTATAATCATAATATGGTTGTATTTAGAGCTTTGAAATTGTTAAAGGAAGCTCTCTAATAATATAGAAGTCTTGCGTCATACAGAACATCTGTATATCAAGCAACTTTCAAGTCGTGCCAATATATATATTTTTTCAATTAAGAGACTACCCATTTACAACGAGGGCAAGCATCAGCGGGGTACCAATGTTATCGTCTAATAATCATAAATAAACAATTTTACAAAATTAAAAATAAGCATAAATCATACACGAACTTACATAAAAGACATTCTCATCATATATACATTATTTTTTTTCAATTAAGAAGCTATCCCTTTACAACGGAGTCAAGCATCAGCGGGGTACCAATGTTTGCGTCTAATAATCATGAATAAACAACTTTACAAAATTAAAAATAAGCATAAATAAATCATACACGAATATTAAATAAAAGACATTCTCATCACAGAATATAGTTTAAAACATATCAAAATCATTTTGATAAAAGTCATATTTTCAATGGTAAAACATACTATCACAGAAACAATTGTGTCATTCTTCATTAAAACAAAATATGTACAATGTATCACATTATTCTAATTGCACTTAATTATAAGTAAAAGATAAAAATAAGAGAAGCACAATATTAAGCGAGCTCTTGATCGTCGACACATGGCTCAATTGAAATATTCCGCTCTTTTATCATTTTACCTAATAATTTTTGACTGAGCTGGTCAAGCAAGAAACCAAACTAGTGTTAAAACTCAAACTAAAGTCTCCGATCAAGAACTGTGGCTATTATGCTGTTTCTATTTCTTTGAATAGTTCCCGTCTGATACAACATAACGTTTTGCATTCAAATAAGAAATAATGCAAGTCTTCGACCATACCGTCATCGCATATACTACACTTAGAACTTTCACAGAGATTAATTTTAAAACGATGTTCATTCAAGGGCAAGTAAAATAATTTCAGTCGAGAGGCCCAGAAATCATTTATACTGCATACATGTTTGTTTCCCTGGTGAAATATTAAATGTATTATAGTTTGATAGATGATACACAATCTTTCTGTTTAAAGATTTCGCTACTCACTACCTGTTCAACAAGCGACACACTTATATCAAGATCGTCACCAATTGAATTGTTATCAGTGACTTTTTTTAATCAGTTTCACCTTCCTAATATTCCATTTCAGCAATAGATAATGTCTTTGATCATTATTGTTTTAGTTGTATTTTAGTTCACTCAACATTACACTCTGGAGTTTCTCCATATATTGTTCTTGCTATCTAACTCAACAGCCACTGTCTTTGATTGTTCCTCCGGGAAAAGTCGGAATAACGCTCCTTCGTCGAATGACACATTGTTTGTCGTGAAATATATAACGGGATTAGAGTCTAAAGTCCAACTTGGACTTAACTGTTAATCGGGTGTTTAAAATCTGCTCATCAAGAAAACCTAGTGTAGTGAGTCGTATTCTGGGTTTTGAAGTGTATATATTTGTCTATAGACTGTTCACAATACAATATCATAGTCGATAAAAGTCAAAACACTTTACACTCACATTCGGTAGATCCACAAGCATTCGTCCTCGTCAAGATTTGAATTGCAAAAACTATCTGTAATATTGCAGATTAAGTACTAGATATTAGAGCTTAGAAATTATGGACGCTGAGACAATTTTTAAACCACTCAACCCATAATGCATCATCCATCGACGTTTTTTACTGATTATCTCCATTCGGCGGGCTCTGGTCCTTCGTGTAAATCAGATGATCAAAAGGATATTGGGAGTCTTGTCCTTAACTGTTATAAAAGGCGTCTCCTTGCGTAGTCTAGTCGACCTGATATGTTTTATACCCTTCCTGACTATAACATGTAATTCACGTGAAGGTAGGTGTGCCAAATCGGGTCCCTTTTCATCCATCTTCCATGCACAGTGAGTGGTTCAGTTCCTTGCAACAGTTACATTAAGCATGCCGAGATCCGACCTGTCATTTGTTCGGCCTTACGGAGGACGATTTCCGGATATGGCCTTCTAAAACCAGTCCACATCACTTTTCCAGAGATACCATTTTTGAAATGAGTTTTAATTCCTATTTCCGACATAATGTCCCCGCGCATGCGATTATGTCATTTGCTAATACCAAAACTATTCTCAGATAGTTGTATTACTAATTCGGTCAATCTGTCTTCCCCCTTCGTTATTGCTATGTTATTCAGTCCCTTAATGTAGATGTTGGCCTTTCGTAGCCAGATGAAGCTTTTCTTGTGGGAATGTCACTCTACGGCTTACATAGCATCTGTCAGATATACAGCTTTATAATTGCCATACAACCCTTTCCCTTTGTGAGGCATAATTTCCTGATATGTCGGGGGTCAAGGATAAACAAATTAATATTCATAGTATCAAATTAATAGCGAGATTGAGAGAAATATTTTTGTGTTTTCTGGATTTGCTAAGCATATTTTGTGTAATTAATTTTAAACGGGCATGCACACGCCCTCTTCCACAAATAATAATCGCCTTGGGATTATGCCAATTATGTAGAAGCACAAAAAGTAACATTAATTTAAAGTTAAAACCACATTGGTGGTGAAGTAGTTAGCATGCTCATAGAAGACAATAAACAACACTTGATAAACTGGCAAATTTGGAAAAAGAACCGCTTCGATGGCGTAATGGTTAGCGTGTTCGCCTCGAGTGTGGCAGGTCGTGGGGGTAAAACCAAAACTATTAAATTGATATTTGTTGCTTCTCCGTAGCAGCATTAAGGAGTATCGGAAAGAGAATAATGTGTCCGAGTGGGGCGACATGCATACCCGCGGACTGTTGTTTCAGTGAACTAGCACTATAAAGATCCAACTCAGTGTGTTGGTCTAGTACTAAGCGGACCTCATCATCATCGCATTGAAATTTAACTTGTTCTCGCCATGATATAGCTGACAAATTGCTGAATTGGCGTTGAACCACAATCTCTCACTCACTAAATGAAAAAATTTAGAAAACTATGTATAAATAAGGAACATTGAACTTTAAAAAAAATAATTTTAGTCCAAACGTAATGTGAATTACGTGTATATTATTGTTCATCGACTGACAGTTATGATTTTTTCAACTGTATTTTCTGTCTCCTTAATTTCTGGAAGCAGAAGACATGTACAAATGTAGTTGCTGTCTGCATTATTTTAACTAATGTAAAAGACGACATTGTGGATACCCGATTCTCTAATATTCAGCTTTTGAAAATACAAAGCAGACATCACATATAGTACAGACGATGTATTTGTTAAAATTATATAAATTTTAATAATAATAAGATATATTTTTGAATGGTAAAAACAACAAACACATTTTCATACATATGCAATAATTCTGTTCTTCTAAGTTTTTGCCTTATTCTGGAGCTAATATTACAACCAATACTCCTTAGCCCAAACGTGGCAATAAATATAATACATCTGTCGTGTCATGTTAAGGAAAACATATTCAAACGATGAGATTTTCTCTTTAAACGTTTTGATTTTTAGTTACTTCTTTTACCCGAAAAATGTGTCCGAACTTTTCAAAAGGCTGTTATTATTTGACCACTAGACGAAGATTTTCGTACACCACATTTGATAGAAAATAAATATTTTAATTCGCTTGTAATTGAGAATATTATATTCAATAAATAATTAAGATGTTTGTTGATAAACATTTTAAATAAAGTAGATACTGGGTTTGTTTTTTTTTAAATAAAGAATTAAAGGTGTTATAGGTTAAACAGTTATCCGGTTCATACGAAAATCAATATGGCGATTATAATTTGTTGCTAAAAAAAACTCTTGCAATTTTCAACCAATCAAAAAATAATTTAACATGTGTACCTTTAATGTGATTTTAGGCTATTTTAGAATTAAATTGTGCTGTCTTTTGTTGCTGATGAGGAGCCGAGAATAAGATTCATATTGCCCAGACATCTCCGCCGTCCGATAATCCCCGATTCGACCGACCTTATGCTAGTTTTATAAAAAAAAAAAAAAAAAAAAAAAAGGGAACCAATTGCATTAATAATCATTTAAATATTATATAATACATTTAATTGATATTTTGAATAAACAAATTCTGATTCGGTATTAGCTAAAATATTGATTTTTTAATCAATAAAGACATGCGATGTATTTCTCCAAATATCAATTGTCCTTATGTATTAATTGCCCTTGTCCAGCCAGATCTATCTTTAATTACTCGACCACATCCGCTACCATACAACCCGACACCTGATCATTGATTACGTGTACTCTATGTTTGTAGCCAGTTGTTATAAACGATGTGATTGCTATGTGTGGGAAGCTGAAACCATACAGCGTGATAAGTCTTCATGTAAATGTCACCGTTGTATTGGTATCCTAAGACTTAATGACTTGTCAAACATATGCACTAAAGATCTGAAAAAAATCGGTGAAAACACAATATGTGCTGCACACCACTATACGCAAACAAATACGTAACTGATATAAAATTATATTTCCGTTATTGAATTTATGTGTGTCATGTTTAACAATATTGCGTTTATATCATGATAGCATGACAGTTGGCCAGGAAACGACGGCGCCTTGTCTTTGTTAAGCCACGATGACATGAAACAAAATTATATCCTTCTAAACAGTATATATATATATATTATTAACAATTTTCTGTCGTCATGAATGACATATATAACATATGTAGTGTTTAACAAATCTATCATTAGGTTTTCATAATGATATTTTGATATCGTGTTGAGTGCCCGAATGACAAGACATTAACGATAGCGGACAAATAGACAATATTAGTACAGTGTCTTAAAATATGAAGTTATCTGCATGAGGCTTAAAAACTGAAAAGGATTTTCTGTCAACAGGAAGGGAACACGTATCTTTTCAATAGTCAGAACTACTTGTAAATACAAAATGTTCATACAAATTGCCACTGAAGTATAAAATGAAATCGGAACTTGAATAACACTAGTTCTGGAAGTATGTTTATGTATGTAACGTTAGCGCGTTACTTTTGAATGTGGTGATCAGATTTATTGGTGGCGGAAATCGAAGTATATTTCAACAACTACCAACCTCCGCCAAGCCACAAACTACTATAAAAGGTAGTATAGCATACACGTCGTCAGTGATGACAATCAAATCAACAGCCATAGAGGAAATGGACACTAATTGTTTCGATTTATGTAAATCTAAGTACAATACGTGCACGGCCACGGTAGATTAGAACTATACACTAGTTGTTTAAAGCATTTCTAATGAGAGAGAAAGATATTTAGTAATTATTCTCGTAAACTTTCACGCTGTTTAACAAACGAGTTCTTAATTTTCTGTCTGGTGACATATATCAAAAGAACCTGATCCTTATTACAAACCTAATCCCACATCTGAAATATAATTTAGTGAAAATATACCTTAGAGAACAGTCTGCTCATTAATGTAAATTGATAAGCGCCAAACTGGCATTAAAGTTAATTTGAGAAGCTTCCACACTAGTATTAAAGTTAATTTGAATGGCTGCCAAACTGGGATTAAAGTTAAATTGTCTGAACTTTAAGAACTAAAATAGATGTTATGTGCTGTTAGTGCGACGGTTGAGAATGAAAGAGATATCAAAGTCACATATCAAATACATGGAGATTGTATCGCAAGCGTCTTGATTCAGCTGTTTCAAATATTTGTACTTACGCTTGTGTTGATGGTTCAACAGAATATTTATTTGTAACTTTTTTATTAACGAATTTCATTTATTAAACAAGTATTATGGAAAGAAAGTTTAAAAACACCGATGGTCAGCAATTACATCAAATTAACGTTGGATAATATCGATAGGTCAATCCAAAATGAACATTCCAGAGAAACAGACAAGACGAAGACAAACAAAACTAAAACACAACACAAAATATGTTGGACACCACTATACGCAAACAAAACGAATAATCACCTTTCACATCAAACGATTGACCATGCAGTGTGAATAGAAGGTACCAAATGTATTGTCAGTTTCAGTTCCTATGCTTTGTACATTGTCATCTAATCAATCACACACAGACAATGTTAGATTACGTCATACAACCGATAAGTGTTGAGCCTACAAACTGTCAACGCACTGAACAATACAGTCGTATTGAAGTTAAGAAGAGTTTGATGATACCAAAGTGGTAAACAGAATACGTAAAGCGAAGAACAGACAATTCGATGGTCAAAAGAAAAAAACAACAAACAACGATCTACAAAACACTAGACCGAGCCAAAGATATCGAATTTATATCGCGCAAGACAAATTGGTGGCTTTAAGAGAAACATAAAACTGCACCTTCGACGCTTGTAGATACATGATTTAATGAATTGACTGTATATAATATTAGTCAGATATCTATCTAAAGTCAACTGAAACATGTTCTTTACTATTAATAAAATAATTGCATGTAATGCATTCATGTCGTTGTTTTACATTTGAATTAAAATTAAACCCTAATTTCCAAACCTACTATATTTTAAAATATATGCATCTTATTGGGCCATCTTAACTTCCTGTTCCGTAAATTAGTTATGTTCTAGTTGAAATAGACCCGACTGGGAATAGAGATGTAAATAATTTGCATTCCCACATCAAGACTTCATAATATATATTTCGTCAATTTAATGTATGGTGTATGAAGATCAAGATTGGAACGTGTTATCACCAATACGCTGGTCTACCTGTTGTTACAGTGTCATCACATAACTGCATCGTTTCACTAAAAAGGGAGTTTGGGACCTATAAGTTTTAACTCGGCATTTTTGTTTTGCTCCAGGCCAGGACAGTGAGCGGTCAGGTAATTGAGTGTTTATTATGGATTTCGAATTTGCCTTTCCTTCTAGGATTTTTTGGAACTTTTCCGACTGATATTTTTTGCTTTTCTTTTTCTTTTTATATAATGATGAGGAATACATGTGTCATGATTTAACCACCTTTTTAGCGCACCATAGACTTTATTCGTCTGATAAAGAGCAAAAATGAGAGGGAACGTGAGGTATTGACCTCTAAGTAAACACGGTAAATACACGTGTCTGAGATGCAGTTGGCATGAGAATAAAATCGTACATACTAGATTACAATGGGGAAGAGGTATTCAGAATCAAGGACAGACAAGAAAAGGGACAAAAAGACAATCGATGATCGACAAACTATTACCCCTTTAATTTAATATGGATCAACACGAACCCCACCAAAGACCTGGTGAACTCAAGTGGGCGTCCTTGGTAGACAGAAATATGGTTAGCGTAATACCGGTATCTTCTGATTCGCTTTGTCAATTTTCTATATTATTATGACATAATAACTACATGAAGTCGTTCAACAATATTGATTTGGTTGTCATCCTTATGTAAAAATAATATGACATCTTATTACAAAATGTTAAATAATCTCTTTGCTCTTTCTATGTTGTTTCAACCGATAAATAAATCTGTTTTTTTAGACGCCAAAGAAATAATTTGATATGATATGACGCATATTGTGTTGTGTTGTTTTGTTTGTCTTCGTCTCCAGTTTCTCTGCATTGTCAATTTTCGATTACCACCTCCATATTCTTTAACGTTTTTGTACAAAGGATATCAACTCGAGCACCACGTTTATATGTTTGGAAAGTTGAATCGTCACGGCTTGTGAAGTAACTATATTTTAGCTATTCTGAAAGTCAACTTCAGCAGTGAATAAATAAAAAAAACGATTTATCGTTGCTTTTCTTATAAAAAAAAAAATTAAAATAAGCCAGTTTCGTCACAGTTGAAAATATCCTGTGGCTTGTAATCTCGAACAATTCGGTTGTTTCGAATCATTTCCATTCCGTCAAAAAAAAATTATTTTCGTCTGCCAGATCACGTGATTTCGATGGAACTGCTGGTCCTGCGCTTCCGGTGTCAATGTACACAACAAAAACTCCAATCGATATGTGCCGTTTTAACGTTCGATTCTCAAGTTAAAAATATCTTAACATTGTCTGTAAAAGACAGATATCAATTAAATTATTTTATTTGTATCAAAGACTTCAACGCAGAGACAAATAATTCTTTGAAATTAAATTTGTTTTCTTTCTTTATTTGCGGCTGTCAGCATCATGAAAGGAAAACGATCTGCCTTTATGTATATATTTCTTATATAAGACAGATAGTGTGGTACCGAACACCAGTATTTATTCAGCGTCTCCATATTACAATTACTTATAATCTACCGCATCTACGACTATGATATGCTGACGTTGTCACAGTAATAGCGTAAACACCGGAAGTCGCCTGCCTATTTGTTCAGACGTCAAGACACGAAAAAGACGGAACGTGGTCGGAATTGACATGATTCGAAACAACCGAATTGTGTCAATTCTGGACTGGAAATATTTAAAGTGTCCATGTTCAAGTCATCGCTTTCACCACAAACTTTAAAATGTGTTACTGAAAATCTATATTTCCAACTGTCAAGCCATCCGCTAGAAGCATTGACATCTATGAGTTCTAACTCATTTGAGAAGTGCAAGGCCTTTTCCTGTAAAACTGGACCGCTATGAGGAATGTTTTTGCTCTAGGCTATTTAAACCATTTAAACAATAAATAATTTACTTCCGCGTATTTTTACGAAAACGTAAACCTTTTCTTATTTCATGCATAATTGTCGGTGTATTGATGTGTAAAAAAATTCTTCAAAATGTCAGACACTGTTGTACTTCCAATACCATACTTCTCGCCAAGTTACTTTTGTGTTAACTTTGGAACTTTTTCAGAATCCGCATTCAACTTTAAATATTCTTCTAAACTTAATTCTTTTCTAGCCCTTTATGGTGAATGCGTATTGGTGTCATTTTCGAAGTCTCTTTTCACATTTAGGTGTCGTACATATAGCCATGTTAACTAATACCTTAATAAGGTTTTAATGAGGTTTTTTTCTGTATTGTCAAGGCAGGTGTAAATTTTCTCTTTATGACTGACCTTCAGTCAGTTTCCATAGACAGAAGTCTTGTTCAAATTTTGTTTTCGAACTGTTGGCGTTGCTATCACGTTTGCTGTTTACAAATAATACGAGGTGTCTTATTCAATTCGTCATGTGACCAATTTCGTTTTCGAACTGTTGTCGTTGCTATCATGTCTACTGTTTACATGTAATAGGATAAGTCTGGTTCAATTCGTCCTGTGACCAATTTGGTTTCCAGCTGTTGGTGTTGCTATGATATGTGTTGTTTACAAATATTAGGATTATGGTTCGTTCAATTCCTCCTGTAACAATTTTTTTATTTGAGCTGTTGGCGTTGCTATGACAATTGCTGTTTACATATTATAGGAAAAGTCTTGTTCAATTCGTCCTATGACCAATTTTGTTTTGCGAGCTGTTGGCGTTGCTATGATGTCTGCTATTTACAACTAATAGTACAAGTAATGTCATTTAATCTAACTCGTACGATTAGGACTAGTCAATTGAAACACAGTACTGGGCACTTAAGGTACATGTAGCTAGGGCAATTTTTTTTTTCATTTTTCATCAAATTCCATCATCATTATACATCTAAATGAATGGTTTTAAAAGACAATTCCAGTGAGATATGATGTACTGTCCTATTTCATATATATTTTTTTATTTTCAGCTTTTTAAAATAGTGTAATTTGTGCTAAAACAAATCTGCCAATTTTCAAGACACACCATATAAACAACTTACTGTGTAGACCAGTATGGCAATAAACATTAAATTATATACTAAAAGGAAGAAATAAAACCACTCCAATCTGTTTATTGTTATGTATTTTTCCACTAACAGGGCACTGCGAGATGATATTATGCTGATTGTTTAAACAGATCACATACACTTATGATACACATGTAGTTAGAGTTAAGTTGCGTTTAGTCTGGTACTCGTGACCCCTCGGATTTTTTTTTATCGGGGTCAGGTAAAGGCTGAATCCATGTTTTTAATGGCGGCCGCCATAGCGTACATCTCAGCAAAGGAAATGATGCACAGCATTGAATGAAGGCGTGCACTAAGTGTGTAATTGGCACAGTTCACATCAGATA
>MJUT01012361.1:151796-168514 GCA_002080005.1 Gigantidas platifrons | reverse complement strand
AGATGCTTAAAACAGGATCAATATGACAGTAAAATAAGAAAACAATGAAAGTGGAACAATGATTCGGTGTAGACCTATTTTTTTATCTAGATGATTTTATTCGTCGTCGTTTTCTGGAGAGAGGAGTGTGCCTCTCTTGCAATCACATCATCCTTTCCTTTTCGTGTGGGTGCTTAAAATCTCTTTTTCAGAACAGATGAAGACAAACGCATGGATTTATCTACCCCATTAATAATGATTCCCAAATGACCATATTTTGCCTAAAAACTTCCCGAAATGACACACAAGGCACCACAGGTCCAGGGTATTATTTAGTGTTTCACTAGATACCATATTTTTAGCGTGTAGTTATAAAAGAATAGCTAATTGTAGGATTTAAGTAGATATGAAGTTTTTGCCTTTATAATATAAATAATAACACTTGTACCAGGGTTGGCCTTGCCGTGTGCAGCAGTCTGCCACCGGCAGATCTTCCTGTACCAACTAATCTAAGCAAATTATCAACAAGCACATGTTTGAAATTTATAAGACGAAAACAAACATTAACAATTATGTTGGCGAGTGGCAGTTTGGTGCTTGGTAGATCTGTTCTTAAAATTTAGAATGTTTTGCTCAGCCCTATCTATTTCACAGTCAATGTGGATACGCTTAGAAGCAACACGACGATCCTTGATAATCTCTTCGGTTTAAATTTAGACTTGTTCTTGAGCATTGTTGGCGTATTAACATACACATTCTGGTTAACAAACATGTCTTGGACAATGATACCACGGTCAGCCATAATGTTGTCACCAGAATCAAACATTGAGTTATTGCAGATATTTTCAATGATTTGCCTATCACTTACTGATCCACCATAACAATCGGAAACAAAAGAAACTCCTCTAAGAGTATACTCCACCATTGTATTCTTGCAAGCCTCTGTATATTAATACATTTTGGCTTCTGGGTAGCCATTTCTCTCGCATCCAAAATAACACTTGTAGTTGGAAACTTTTGATGACAATCAGACTTATTATTATCAGTAGGCATACACTTATTTACTACTTGCCCAGATGGTGAAACGTTTAAACCGTTAAGTTGAAAATAAAGAAAATGAACCCACTTGTTAAATAGTCTATTTCAAATATCAATTGGATTCATACCCGATACCCCTTTATATTATATATTATATCTACTTTATTATCCTGAAATTTACATAGTAGTGTACCATTGTAATGACTTCCAGTGAAATGCTGATGACAAACCATATTGTGTGTTCCTGACTTCCTTCTTTCTATCAGGTCTGTTGATGGCAACTCTCTATTTCTTGTCTATATCAGCAACTTTTGGAAATTTGTGATCACCAACTTGGTACACAACACTTCGTCGGAATTTTACGTAACGTTTCCAGATCAAGGACACCATAGGTAATGACGTTGCCATTTGATTACGTTGGTTACAAGCGTTTATCGGAAAGCGAACGTCTTCGTAAACACCGTTAATACAGTATTGCTACCTGATGGGAAAATGGGTGAATGTTCTCTATTGTCTATAATCAGCTACAACATACATGTACCGTATGTCCTTTATCTATGATCACGTAAATTGTATTGTCATTGTAAATTTGAATATTCCTCCTCTCCAAGTCTCCACCCAGTTTAAATGTGGAGGTGGCCTCTTCCTCAACATACTTCACATTAAGCCACTCAGGATAACCGGTAACCTAACCAGAAACAAAATTATTTCTTAGTATTTAGTAATGCATTAGTGGGTTTCTGAATTTTGAGCATACCCTATTACATGATTCATTTATCCATAGATATTATTAATACAAATCTTTTTAGTAGTACATTTGTAAATAGAAAAACTAAATATAAATGTAAATCTGTAAAATAAAAACTGAATGTCCTCATGAAATCGCAATTTAATAGTATTTCTAAATTTCATTTTATGGTAGTATGATAGTTGGATTTACAAATACCTAGCCAATCAGTGCCTATAACCACTAAAGCTGTGAGTTCGAATCCTGCTAATAGCGCTTATGTACTCGATACAACTTTATGTGGTGTAATTTTCAGTAACTTGCGACATGTCGTTGGCTTTGTCTTCGTACTCCCCGTTTCCCCCACCAATAAAACTGACTGCCACAAAACAACTGAGATATTCTTGAATGTGGCGTTAAAAACCACAACACTAATTCTCATATTACAATATATTATTAATCTGATATTTTTCTCAAATTGTGATTAGTTAATACAACACGTGGTTATTTGTATTCCCTTTGGCTGCATGACAATGCTACTAAATTTAGCGTTTTGTCGATCAAAAATATTATACTGCACAGGTTATACAGCACGTTACTAAAAATAAATTCCCCAAAACAATCACCTGACAGAATTGACCAATCAAATAATACTTCCGTTCATGAGTTGCAGACGACAATTGACATTGATTGCAAGATGGCAGGAAGCTCCGAAAGGTTTGCGTCTTTAGAGCAAGATGAGATCAACAGTATTGTAGACAATATTTAAACAAAAAATACCAAACGACAGAATAGTACAGCGGTAAAGTTGTTTCGACAATACTTGTCAGCAAAAAACATGCCCAGTGAATTTGAAGATTTTACCGTTGATGAACTTGACAATGCTTTGAGCTACTTTTACATGGAAATGCGAAATAAAGAGGGCGAGAAATATAAGAAAACAACAATGCATGCTTATCGGCAAGGGATCCAGAGACATCTCGATAAAGCACGTGACATTGACATAAAAAACGAAGAAGTTTTTAAGAAGTCTACGAAGGCGTTCGAAGGGAAGACCAATGAACTAAAGCGCGTTGGTCTGGCAGCCATTTGACTATCGCCCTTCAATCGAGGACAGTGATATTGAAAAGATGTGTGCATATTTTTGCCAGAATTTGGAAGATCCACAGCTATTGCAGTATAAGGTAATTTTTTTTGCATGTCCAAGTCTGTATTACTATTATCATAATCTGATATTTTTCTCAAATTTTACAAAATCATGTACAAAAGAAAAAAAGAGCAGTAACCTTACAATAAAGCACAAAAGATGAATGTACAAATCCGGAAAATAAAAGTGAGACAGGATATTGCATGAACCCCAAAGTGTGATGTGACCTGATGCGTCAACAGGGCACACGTCTCTTGCAAAAAAACTTGCCAAAAGAAAATAATGTAGCCAGCGTAGACTTCTTTAAAACTTCCTCGTTTTTTATGTCAATGTCAGATGTTTTATATTGCATATTGTCGTTACTTTAATTTTTATTGATGCACGATACCAATGTTAGGTCACCGATACTGTAATGATTGTTATGTTACATGTACTAAACAAATTACATTAAAAAAAACTCATCATACCATGTATAATTATTCTATGTATTTTTCAGGTGTTCGTTGATCTGATGCTCCACTTTGGTCGTCGGGGAAGGGAGTATCTCTCAAGTTTGACCAGACAGCATTTTGCTGTGCAGCGTGATGCTGATGGGAAATGTTATGTTTACCAAGTAATCGATGAGAAAACCAAAAATAATCAGTCGGATAGTGAACTATCGGCAGATGGCAGTATGTATGAAATTAAGGGTACATACTTAATAAAATGAAGAGATGTGGAATAAATGCCAACCAGACACCAGACCCCCACAAATTGAAATGTCACGTACAGAGATTGTCATACAGCCTTCAACAATGAACCGTAGCCCACCCTGTATGACGATCTGTGTATGGCCCCAGACAAAGTTTGAAAACAAAGATTATTGTATTATGTATATTTAATATTGATTGAAGTAACGAGTTTGAGAATCATTTGCCAGCATGTTTTATTGCATCAAAATATAAAAATTACAGATGTTACCATGTATGGAACACCTCTGTACGTTTATCATACGTCATGTATGTTATCATTGTATGCGCCATTAGATTTATTGCCTCATTAGTATTTGTGAATTTTTTATTATAACTGTTATATTTATTAATGGCAGATTGTATTTACATACAGTTATGCACTAATTGTATGAATTTCCCTGCACATTATTGGTAGTAGGCAGAACTTTTTTTTTTTATCTTGGTTATTTAAATTTTTAGTGGATGTATGCATTTTTTTTACTATATTTTTATGTGATTGTATATTGGGCTTGTATTTTTATTATTGTATATATATTTAAATGTAAAGCGCTTAGAGTAATTTTTATATTATATAATGCGCTAGATAAATATTGTATAATAATAATAATAACCATGATACAGTCGTGACCTAGTTTACATGTATGTTACAAATCATCTCTATGTAGACCATTGTTTTACTCATAACATATTTAAACATACTCGCACAAGCACTCGTTGTTTAAGTATTGTAGCGGGGGGCCAAGCCAATAGTAGGGATTGTCTCTCTGACTATTAATCTCCCAGTTCAAAGCTGCCACCACTTGTGTTTAAAGGCACAACAGAAACCTAACTAGGCCAAATAAAGAGGCTTAGCAATCATGTACAATATCGTGTTGCTCAATCATTTAGTTTTAGGGTCCTTAACAGGGTACAAGGTATATAGATTAACAACGAGATTCAGAAGACCCAACAATCAGTCACGATGGGGACGACAGGGTTTTAATACTCAATTACGTTCTGGTCCAAGTAAAAATGTCCACGTCTGTCGTGCAGAAAATATAAAGACAATTAATCTGTAATCAGGAAGAAAATTCCTGCAACTGGAGCAATATGAACTGCACTCGAGAAATGGTATAATGCTTTTAACAGGGACAATGATCTTAGACCAGTCCGCAACGGAACAGGGCTGTCTGACAATCCAATAGATGTATTACGGATGAGACAATCTATTTTTTCGTGAGACAGTCTATGGGCACCAAAGACCTCGAACTACGATGGACTCAGGGTGAGAAAGTTTTAGATTATATGTAAATTAATAAAAAGAAATAAGACTTTCTTGAGCACTATTTTCTATTGCATTCAAACATAGCATACAGTAAATACAAGTACAGTCATGTTCGTTAAATCAAATTATCTTTTCACTGAATATTAATCAAATTATCTCAATTAACCAATCTGAATATTGTAAGACCCGTATCAGCACGGTGTTCAACCAACTACATACAAGATTGTTATTTGTTCAACTGTTACACTTTATTTGTTAAAATATGTTCGTAATAAATGTTAAATTTTGAGCTTCTTTATCTTATGTTATAATAAATTATGAACAGCTTTATCTTATGTGAAAATAAATTATGAAAAGTCTTCGGAGCAACTAGTGAAGACAAACTCAAATCGTATGATTTGAGTAATCCCTATTTATTACTGAGCTATATTGACATTCCCTATTAAAATATTAAATTATTCTAAATTATCCTTAGTTAGCTTAAACGTTATAGCAAATTATCTGCAGTTAAAATAGCACTGTCTATAGGAGAAACACAACAGACAGGATAACTAGCACAGTCCCTTAAAGTTGACTATGAACATATGAAAATGGGCTGGGGAAGGCATATATATTTCTTTATGTAGTAACATGGAAAATTCAGCTTGAATAAGTAGCAATAGCTATTTACAAAATGCAAGCTTCTGGGACAATTTAGTTCTGATCTGAGCTGAAATATCTGCAATTCAAAATGACCAGAAAAGGTTCAAAATGACTGACAAAAACTTATCAATTTAGAAAATCGGCCGTAAAATTACAACTGAAACAATATTTCAGTGCCAAATAGATTCTATAATGGAGATTAACTGCTTAAACTTTGTCCAGAAAATAACAACATGAGAAGCATGATGACCAACTGACCGAAAATATAATGTACGTTCTGGTGTTCAAAATTAGTGAGAAAAGAGCCTGGAATTATCAGGAACTTGGCTTTTATACTCCCAGAGCCAAACTGAGCGATTATCGGGGCAACGAAAACGGGCCCAAAAGTAACGAAAAATATTCCCCGATAGTAGAAAAATACATACAGAGCATCGTGAACTTGGCGTCCACGGTACAAAATAATGTTCTACAATACAATACAATAAAAATTAACTGTAGTTTAATTAAAAAATAAAGTAAACAGCCTTCCGGCAACTCGGTTGTATATTCTTACTCCCGTTTTACAACGGTACACACAGGTCAACTCTCAGGGTCACATCCGTAAACAAATTTGCATACCGGAACTTCCGCACATGCGTAGTTCGTACAGGAAATGGCACTACACACGATAAATGAAAGTAAATATACAGCGACAAAAATCATGGTTATCTACATTTATATACAGTTGAACACCGACTGACATATATAGGAGAACCTACAGAATTTGGTTAAATGGGAGAAAACAGGTGGAAAACTTTGTCAAGAGTCAAAAATCGATTCGTTCCTTAAAACAGGTGCGTGGTCCCATGCAAAACACATGGTTCGCCGTATGCTCAAGGGCACGATCGGTACAGTATGTTAAATCATAAAATTAATAGTCTATATATAATATATAAAATTTATATTTCCAGATGGTGATCGATGTCCTGTAAAATCTTTCGTTAAATACGTCAGAAGACTAAATCCAAAATGCTTCAAACTATTGCAGCAGGCTCGCTCATATCCTAAAGAAGGCGTGTATTATAACATTCCACTGGGTCATAACAGAATTGGACAATTAATGAGTGAAATAAGCAAAGCTGCACATCTTTCAAAAGTTTATACCAACCATTCCTGTCGCGCAACGACAGTTCACGTTTTAGACGCAGCTAATGAACCAAGTAGGCACATAATAACTAACTGGTCATCGCTCTGAAGCCTCTCTTAAAACGTACTCTGGAAAAACTTGTGAACAGACAAAGAAAAGAATGTCAGAATTTTTGAGTGAAAAAAACGCTAGGAATATCTAAAAAAGTTAAGTCTTCTATTTGGAATATCGATTTTCTGTGCCTATCGCAGAGTACCGTTTCTGTAGAAGAAGGGAACATTCCTATATATTTATATGACACTAAAGTAGATATTCAGCCGTTGTCGAACTCGCAAAATGAAGCAGTGATGAATGTTTTAATGCCAAATGATGGCTTTGATGAATTCTTGAAGGAAATAGATACTTGTTTTCCAAATCAGAATTCTGATGTTGAGCAGTTGCCAAATAGGGAGATTCAACCTTAATTGCAAAGCAATATTCCTAACATGTCAAATTTATCAAAGTGTTCAAACATGGGAATGCCGTATATGAATAGCTGTAACAATATAACTTTTTAACATTAATTACAATGTTTTCCCACCGATGGAAAAGTATTCAAAATGAAAAAAAAAATTAAATCTTGATGTTTCTGTTTATTACTTCCATTGAACAGTTCTTGTTAAAGGAAAACAATCTTCAACATGCTACATTGTAGTATAAATTTTGATGTTTACAGATTTTTGTTTCCCATTGAATAGTTCTTGTAAAACTGTTTATGTTAGAAAATTACAAAATGTTTACATTTATTGTCTTGTCCATGTACATAAATGTGACAACAAAAGTCCAAACATAATCAAAACGGAAAGTCCAAAAAAAAAGGAAAGGCAATTCCTGACTGGATACAGGCATTTTCAAGTGAAAACAGTGGGTTAAACCAGGTTTTATGCCGCCAATAAAAATTGCAGCCAAATGGAATACATTGTGTTAACTAATCAAAATTTGAGAAAACTATCAGATTAATAATATAACAATTGTAGCTTTCGTATGAGGTCAATACGACGTTATATCGACCTGACAGACTTCGTCCTCGGTCGATATATAACCTCGTATCGACCTCATACGAAAGCGATAATTGTATAATGAATATTTAAAACATATCAGTAGAAAGAAAATAAATATACATGTATATTACCGGTAATATAATTCTAATATTGTCTTCTCCGGAGGGAACTGTTCTCCTATGGTATTGTCTTTTCATGTATAGTGCACGAGCCAACTACGAGGGCATGATACCTCCCAGATAGCATTATAGGAAAACTTTTCACGAGGGAGGAGACACTAATATTTATAGTACATAACATCTCATTCCGGAGATGAAAGAAGAAAAACATAGGTAAATTCGTGGGCGTTAGTATTTCCAAACCTCTCAATATTGACAGGAAAACAATACACATACTACAACGGCTTCTATTTCTTTAATCTAATTCAATCTTAGAATAACAGAATTTATTTTATTACCAAAGCAAGGCGCCGTCTATTTTAAAGGATTTAAATCTTGCCAAAATATATTAAAAAAAATAACGAGGGAAAATATATGCCACGGGTATTGTATCCGCGGGAAATCGTATGAAACTGGTATAGTTCCCTTCGCTAGGTATAGTCAACCGTTGTCAAGTGTACTGTTCAAAAATAGTTAACACTAATCATCCAATCAAAATAAAGCATTTCATATGGTATCTACCATAATAAAATATCACATATCTAAGCCAACAATGCAAGACACTTTAAATGTCAATGATTTATTTTTGTATCTGCCACATCTTCCTGTGTACTTGTTTACTTTGTTGTACATCATACCTGTGAACATACTTTGCCTTGGTACAATGTATTTGAACCTTCTACGGTTAATAATCTATGTCGATACATGTCTCAATTGCACTGCGGAAATTACTTTAAATAAAAGATCGATTCTTAAAAAAAACATGAGATTTATCAAAAAAGTTTGCAACACTACACAACGTTCAATCGTGGCATTGATATAGGAGTATTGTCGATATAATCCTAACAGATTAGACGTTATCTATGGTTTTACATTACAATTTTCCATCTTTGATATTCTGTTTTACCAATTTGAAGATGAAACATAGCATCATCTTGTTAAAACTCGCTTGATTTATGGCCGACATTTTGTACTTATTGCTTACATGTTTTTGTGAAGTTTCAATTAAAAAGGATTACTTTTAATCGGATATCTATCTATAAAATCCCATCATTAGGAAATTAAATTAAAGAAATAAGAAGGAAGTCGTACATAATTAAGATTCTAGACATGATTAAAATACTATAGTTAGGTATGATCTAATTTCGTATAATTATTACATTAAATACAACCTTCCACATCAGATATTACGTTCGGAACAACTATTGATTTTCCCACACCCGATATTACGTCCGGAACGTCTATTGATTTTCCAAATCCGATATTACGTTCGGAACAACTATTGATTTTTCATTCCGATATTATATTGGGAATTAACTCTTGATTTTTCACATCAGATATTACGTTCGGAACAACTATTGATTCCAATCTCCCATTAAACTCACACGGTAATATACAGAATGAAATACGGATGAGAAAGTTTGCAAAATGTATCTTCTGTATGTTGCGTTTTACATATGTACATATTGATCATTCATTTATTACATATCTACCAGGACCGTCGTGGTCGTGATCTTATAGTAGTTGGATTTACAACTATCGGTGCAATCAGTGCCTATCACCACTAAAGTTGTGATTTCGAATGACCCTCATGGCGAGGTGTACTCGACGTGATAAAGGGTGTCAGTGACTTGAGACAGGTCGGTGGTTTTACCGGTTTCCTCCACAAATACAACTGACCGCGATTATTATTTTGAATTAACTTCCACATAACAAGTTTCTTTGAAAGTGGCTTTAAACACGATAAACCCACAAACCCTACATATCTGTCAGGTAGAAAAAGAGTAGACACCACGTGTAGTGTCCACGACGCGTTATTACGAATAACCTTACACCAGGAAAGCCCAAATGCGAATTCGAGAGCAATAACACCAAAAGGGCATCAACAGGATAGCCACAATCATCTAAGCTATGCAAAGGGGGGGGGGGGGGGGGAGAGAACCTTAATTTTGATAATAACTTCCCAATTGAAAACGTAATAAGCCCGTAGATATCATATTTAGTGCTCACGACACGTTTATGAAATATCTTTCTTCATGTACGGTCAACGTCGAAAGGTTGTAAAGCCAAATATTTTTTTTAGGTTTTTGGAGGCAAGTAGGCCAAAGGCACAGGATCGCAAAAATCGACTAAGGTCGACTATGTCCGAAGGCGGAGAACCTTAATATTAATGATAATGACATTATGTAGTAACTGTAAATTTCAATAACAAATATATCTAATAAACCATATCAGTCCCGAAACAGTACTAACATTGAACTACTTTTTTTAGTACATGTATGTTAACATATGGTTTTCTTCGAGTTAACACTATTCCCATTGAGCGATGGAAAGTCAGACGCTACAGTCTTTAATGATACACGGAGAAATTATGATTGATAGACACAATAAGGTATCCTATATTGCTTCAGACGATATCTGATCTTTGATGTCGCTAAATTCTGACAATTGTGATGTTGTTTATAATCGAAGATGAGTATTGGATACCAAGTTTATCGATCATATATTGATTAATAATAAAAGTAGCGGAAACTTTCCTGGCATTTCAGAAAACCAGCTCGATAACTATACAAATCAGGTATAATAAAGATGTGGGGCCGTCGTGATCGAATAGTAGGTGGACTTACAAGTGCAATCAGTGCCTATCACCACTTAAATTGAGAGGCTAGATGTACTCGATACAACTATTATGTAATAAAGTTTGTAGGTTACTTGCGGCAGGTCGGTGCTTTCCATGGTACTCCGGTTTCCTCCACCAATAAACCTGACCGACAAAATATAACTGAAAGTGGCGTTAAACATTATAACCTTAGTCTATAAGGATGCGATAATTTGAGCTCTTATATATACTTTTTGTTTTATGCTATTTCTTATCAAATACTGCTGAACCATTTGACACAAAAAAAAAGATATGTTCCATGGATGGTGCTTTACCAAACTATCTGTTCTTGAAGTCAATCGGAAGTTCAAGATGGCAGCTATCGCAAAACAGAGTTAGCATATAACACTTTGAGAAAACGAATAATGTTTGTCAGAAACTATATTCCGAATCTAATTCAAACTGTAGATAAATAGTGATTGAATTTACGATATTATAATTATTGTGTTGATCGGAAATTCAAGACTGTCGTCGCAGCAGGACAAATGTATGTTGCTTTGGGGGGAAAGAACAAGCAAACTTACCTGTATTGTTATTTCAATTAGCCTTTACAGAATGTATGTTTTGTGTCGATCAGAAATCCAAGATTTTCGACATCACAGAACGTTGTTTAACTTGGGAATATAAATTAAACGCATTTTCTCTAAATCATTAAACTTGTTTGAACCCAAGCAATAATCAGTTGAGCCTCTAGTTTATGTAAGAGATGTCTTTATATGTTTTTTTTTCTTTGCATTTTATTAGATGTTTTATATTTTCAAGCATACATATTGCAAATGTGTGCAATGATTAAGAGGGTGTTACTTTAAATGGACTTCTCCCTCTATGATGTATGTATGTTATTTCCATTATGAGGTTAGAACGCGTTATAAAACACCATATTAAATCTTCAAAGAAGAAATTGCGTGAAGATGTTTAATTTAACAATGAATCATCAATAAGCACCATCAACTTGACGAATGTTGAACATCTCACTTTGTGTAATTCACCATGATATTGGGATTTATTTGAGTAAATCGACACTCCATACATTTGTAATTTTGGTAGATAAGTATGTCATTTTACTTTCTGGTAAGACCGAAATAAACACTTTTTACACATAGATTACAAATTGACGAAGAAGCGTTAAATTCAGTACATCGTTTGCAAGTATTTTACCTCAGGGAAACGTGTACGCAATATTTCATATTATGAAATAAACGATTTGATAAATTGCTAAGCTATCTTTTATGTAATTTGTGTCTGGCCTGGTAGCTATTTACGCTGGATTAAGTATAAATGAAGAGTTGTTTATGGCTTGACTCTATGTTTCATTTAGCCAGAAACGAAGATAAACTTATAGAGTGAAACCCTATGGAATTGACACGGTCTGAAACCTCTGTTAATCTATTCGAATCGTGTGTCTTGGTGGAAGATATATTTTTTTTAATTTTAAGGATAGTATAGTTTTATTGCTATGTCAGACTTGTGACGGTTTTGTAGGTTTCATCCTACAGAGCTTCCAAAGCACTTTCCCACGAGTCAGGTGGCTGATATAGGTATGAGGATGCAATTTTAAATGGGTGTTTTCAGCTATTAGTCAGAATGCATGACCATGGATCATAATGAGTGCAGAGTGTCATGATCACTATGTGTTAAAGATTTAAATGTAGATTACGAAAAATAAGAAGGCACAAAACCTTTCTTCCCCACCCACTATCCAATATTGTTTTCCGTTGGCAGTCAATAAGAATTGCCCCGATTGTCTAATACCTCTCCCAATTTTGCTTTATATATATAGAATTTGAACTCGCACCTTTGATACATATACTTTCTACTGCACCAATCGCTTAACCTTATGTTCAACATCCTTAACCACTCGGGCTTCCACACTCAATTTGGAGTATGATCTATTGTCATTGTGGAAGACCCTTCGGTGACTATCAAATATAAACAGCAATAAAACCGATGCTCCTTTAATTTGTTTCTAAGTGTAATGCTGGATAGTCTCTAAAGATCATTTACCTCCGTAATAACCTGTCTTCCTAATTAAGAAAAACATGAATATATTGTGCTATTTGAATTATACAATGATATTATTTTATCCATAAATCATATATTATTGCTAAAACGTTCAGTTAAACTTTTAATAAGAGAGGCAACTCGCGTATAAATGTACAACAAATTGTGTTACATAGAAGTTATTTCAAAATAATATGCAAATGCATTAACTGGCATTTGTTCATGGAAATAACGTGAATTGGTAAAAGTACATGCTTATCTGTCTTGCAGTACATTTGTATTTATTTCACTGCAGTAATCATGCACTCATGTTTCTAATGTGCATCTGGTCCAGTAACTATATTTAGAGAAAAACATCAAATTAGATTTCGTGTCTGAGATAAACTGCGTGCTAGTGTATCCTACTTAAAAAATAATTATAAATCGGTTTCGCAAATTAACAGCTTGTTGAAAGGTAGTCAATGTGTCTGGACAATTTATTGATAAATGATTGGTAATGACAAAAATTGAGACAAAACGTTATAATGCATTCCGTTTTTCCACTTTTAATAGTGCAAATATTAAGCTGCATACTTACAGTACTACAAAAATAAATTCATTCATTCATTTTTTACAAAATGCAACATTTCATGTAATGTCATATTCAGTTACTCCGTGTCAGCATACATATTATATATCTGTGTTCCTCAAAGAAGAATAATTAAAACAAATCGCTCATGGAATTGATATTTTTATTGGTTATCATATGGCAATAATTTCAACAATCAATGCACGGAAAATAAATTCTGCTGATCACACTTCTTGAAAGATATGAAACCCATCGGGATTAATAAAGTACGTTTACCCTTGTTTGCTATATCCTTACTCATTCTTGTGTGTCAACAAGTTTAGGGCAGGAAACTAGTAATGATGCCTGTACTATTGACAAATTGAGTTGTGAAAAAAAAAAATCATATATCATCAAGAAGACCACATTTAAAGAGCTTCATGAAAACGTACGATGAAAGACGGTTATCAGTAAGAACGTAATTTAATTTGCAATGAAAACGATTCAGGGGCAATGTCCTCGTCAAGACTAACAGTAAATGTTTTTTTTTCCATGTTTCATATTGCCTTCATAGGAAATGTTACCATTAATATTTATGGGGGTATACGTAGTGAAAATGTATCTGTTGGATTCATAATTTATCACTAAATTTGATATCTACGTTTTATCTTTCATATAATTTCATTGTTTTGTAGTTATTTCATTTTTTTTATTTGCTTCGAAAGTATATGATGAAAAGATTAATACATTACCTTTTCCATATCGCCCTGCTATCATCACTCGACTGCATCTCGGGCTAATATGGGGGTCAAGGGATGATTCCCGGGTCGATATGGAAAAGTCAGTATTTAGTATTTATCAAATATTTGTAAGTAATGCATGCCTTTTTGGATATGTGATAAACGAACACGTGCCCGATCCATATCAGTGCCTGTGGCAAATAACCGGTTATTTCGACCTGTGTCGATGACGTCATTGTGACTCGTAAGCAAACGTTTCATACGAGGAAACATTCAACAAACTGATAGAACAAGATGAAGAATGTCAATACAAAACGTAAAACTGAGAGTGACATAAGAGTATTCACGGATTGGCTATCAACAGTGGAAGAACTCCGTAATCCCGAAGATATTGAAATCGAGGAGATAACATGCACCTGGTAAGATTATCTTTCAGCGCGGACGAAATCCAAACAGGATTGCGAACTGATTCATTGAAATGTATCCAAGCTTCCAACGGTAAATATCTTAGTGATGGCGAATGTTGATATTCACGACATCATGTCGACAATTTAGAACTATGAATATAGAGCAGTTACTCCAATTTCCGTCAGTAATAATTCTGTCCAGACCACTGTTACTAATAAGTCTGTTCAGCAAACCGTTATCGATTTGGCCCCCATAATACCCAACTTCAGAATAACACTATTCTCATAATCAAAATCCAGGGAAATCTGACAAAAAAATTATGGCACATATGATAAGATTATCATCCTTCCCTCCGGCTATATCTACCTGCTGGCTCCATAAACAAAACTCGTATCAAAGTCCGCGTGAGCTGAGCAGGACTTATCAACAGTCAGCAGGAGTTATCACCAAATTCGCCTAACATTTAAACGATAATTCCTGTGAAGATGGCAAAAATAAATAAAATTCATCTACACCATTAGCTAATTAACATTATTTTTTAAAACATATATCAAATTAAGAACTGTCGCGTTAGAAATATCAACAATCATCGTCCTACAAAAATGTACTTTACACAATTCTTGATAACCTCTCCTCAGACGTCATAATTTTTTACGTCATAAGGAGGTTGTGACTGTCATATTTTCTAAACCGGGACGGCATTGGTTAGCAAAACCTTTAATGAAAATGGGTGACTTTGATGTTTGTAAAAAAAAAATGAATATCCCCATTAAAGGGGAAATCCAACAATCTTAACATTTATATAAATCTGTAAAAATGAATGGTATATTTTGCAAACTACTTATGAACTACGGTTTTGGGGAAGCGTATTTTGAATATTTTGAATCATGTAATTTTTCCCGCGAAAAATACAAATATAGATGTATCCGTGTTTATGGTTGATTTAAGGATGATAAACATGTCATCTGAATGTGAATATAATTGATACTGAACAATATCAACCTGCTCGACAGAATATGAAGTTTGTGACTCGTTCGCTTCTCTCACTCGCCAATAAACTTCATATTCTGGCTCGGCAGGCTGATATTTTCGGTATCAATCAATTCACATCCAGATAACATATACATCTATGATTTTATATTGAAAAGTAGCTGTGATAAATGTGATGAATTATATTGTTGACTTTTACACGTTATTTACTTTGTTGTTATTTTGATGAATACACATAAATTCTTCATTTATTTTTAAGTTATTTCATTCATGATTAAATATGTGACGAACAGATTATAACATGACCTATTTCAGTATCGGCCATGGTATCACCCTTCGACCCGTATCAGTCCTCGGATATCGCCTTGTGCTGATATGGGAGTCTCGGGTTGGTACCAGGGCCGATATGGAAAAGGCCATATTATAATCCGTATGTATTGCAATTTGAATAATTTCTAATGTTGACGTTAAAACACAAATTTACGCAGCTAATATCTTAATATATGTACTAATATTCAATGTTGTATTTTAGTTTGAAATTGACTGCAAATGTATGCATACCCATATTTTAATATACTAATGTCTAGTCCCTGAGTTGAATCTTTCCAAGGTCAATATAGGTTAAATGTGTAGCAATATGAAATATCTCTGTTGCAACCAATTGCATCCCCAATTTGCTCGCAGTATCACTAATCCAGTTCATATACACATAAATAATTATGGAAAATGATTATTTTATCCTGCACCTCTTTAATTTAAGCAGGCAAATTGCATTTGATTTGGTGCATTTTTATTATAATCTGTTACACTGATCGAAATAAAAAAAAATGGTCTGGTACCCCTGTCACATGTTACCTGTTGAGCTTTGGTATCCTAGTTTTAAATCTAGTTCACTTCCTGTTGACATAAATTTAAAAAAAAAACACAATAGACGGGAAAATTATATAATTTTATCATTTAATTCAAAATGTGATTTTTCAGCAGGATAAACACAATATTAATGCAGTGTCATAAAATATATAGTTTATGTGTATTCGGTGCAAAAACAGGGAAATGCTCTACCTCGCCTTTATCTCAGCTGTTAAACCTCACACACAAACTTTATATTTTAACACACTGCACTAATATTGTCTATTTGGAAAACGAATAATAGAAATGTTGAAATAAAATCATTCCTAGACTAATAATTCATTCATTTTATACTTCTTTTAGAAATTGACTAATAAAATGTTGAAGTCAATATAATGAGCAGGCTGATAAAACATTAATTTATTTACATTTTCGATTGTTATATTTGTATATTAATCAATATTTTTGTTAACTGATTGAACTAGAGTATGCATTTAAATTCAAGACAACCGCATCGGTGATGTGACGGTTAACGTGTTCGCCTTGAGTGCGGTAGATTGTGTGTTCGAGCCTCGATCGGATCAAATTAAAAACTATAAAATTGGTAGTTGTTCCTTCACCGATAAGCACTCAACATAAAGGAGGAAACGTAAAGAATGATTGGCTCGGAAT